>WOVY01002300.1:0-49914 GCA_013436015.1 Rhipicephalus annulatus | reverse complement strand
AAAGTTGTCACCCGAGGCTTTCAGGGCAAAGGTTCCGGTATGCTAAAAAGGGGAATGAGTCACACGTTGACTTCGCGTTTCGTCTTAAAGCCGATTTAATTGAATGGCTCAAGGGCGAAGTGTGTTTATGACGACCGCGATAAAGTGGTGGAATGCGTTGCATTGGAGCAATTCTACCGCTGCATCGAGGAGGATGTCAAACTTTGGCTGCAGGACAGACTTGGGAGAGAAGTACAGCTAAACAAGGCAGCAGAGTTAGCTGAGGAGTATTATACTCGCCGAAAGTTGCATAGCAGGGCAGTGCGCGTTGAAAGGATGAGAGAAAAGAGGGCTTTTCAAGAAACCTGATCAACGGAAACCCGCTCCGCACCGTAATTCAAGGACCCGTCTTACGAAGGACAGTGTAGGGGAAGGGCAAACAGAAAGAGGAGAAATTGAGTGAGGTTCTAAACAACGCATGATACCACACGAGCATTTGAATCACGGAAGCCGCTAATCTGCTACAACTGCAAAAAGGAAGGGCACATCGCGAGAAACTGTCAGGAAAAGTTTGCCTTCGCAACAATCCGAGAATCAGAAAAAAACATGCGGTTGTTGGAGCCGTATCTCCAAGAAATTAGGGTGAATGAGAAAACGTGCCGAGCACTTAGAGACTCACGGGCAACCATGGATGTTGTCCATCCTTCATTGGTGTCTCCGGATGACTTTACAGGAGAATGCGCGTGGATCAGGCAAGTCGCCGAGGAGCAGAGTGTTGCTTACCAATCGCTACGGTTGTCATTGAAGGCCCGTTCGGTAAGCTTCGCACCGAAGCGGCTGTGTCTGCCGCGCTAAATGATCGTTTTCTTATCTTTTCTCCAACAACTCAGAGCAGCTTCTCAAAGAGCAGGGCAAATCGTCTTCCCCAACTTAGCGTGCATGGCCCTCACGCGATCGCAAGCGCGGAAGCTTTCGCGGAAGCTTGACCTTGTTCAATGCGGTGAACTCTCAAGTGACCTTGTCGGCGGGTCGACGGAACCCCAGAAAGGAAATTTTCCGCATGAGTCATGTGAGCAGTCACGCGAGCGGCCCGTCGCCGAAGCGACCGGCACGGTATGCGTAGAGGGGAGACGACATGGCGCCATTGAGTCAGAGCGAGAGGGTTGCAACGCTCTCGCCTGTAGCGGAAAGTTTGGGAGCGAGCTGCCGAGAGTTGATCGAGAGACGCTCATTCGAGGAGCAGCGTGAGGACCCTCGATTGAAGCGCTAGTGGAAAGCCACAAAAACGCGGCACAAGTTCTGTCGAAGGAGCCTACGAGAAATCGTGTGAAGAAACGCGCTTTTGAAGTAGGAAGTCAGGTAATGCTGCTGCAGCCGTCCAAAAGGACAAGCTTGAGATTCATTGGGAAGGGCCCGCCAAAGTAATATCGAAGCTTTCCGATACGAATTATGAAGTGAAATTAGGAAGGCGGCCGAACAAAATTTACCACAGTTAACTTGAAGCAGTCGTAAATCTGCTTTTGAATGCTTCAGAGGAAGAGGGAGCAGAAATTTTTAGTTCTTGTGAGGTAATAGAAAGGGGATCGAAAGTAATCTGGGAGCAGATAAACCTAGAGCCTAGATTTAAGTGAAGTCCAGAAGGAGGACCTGAGAAAGATTGTTTCCGAGTTGGAGACGTGTTTTCGGACCGCCCCGGAAACACGAGGGTGATCGAACACGATATCGAGCTAAGCGGTGAGGAGTCAATCCGTAGCAAGCCGTATCGTTGTTCCCTGTGCAACGTCGCAAGTGTGAGCCGCTATTGGTGCCGCATAGGTATCGTCGCCTAAAAGTGGCGGGTTACTGAGATGGAGCATGTGCTCCACAGCGCAACTTTGACGTTCGCTAAAAAAAAAAGGAAGGCTAAACGCTAATGCAGACGCATTGAGCGTGTGCGTTTAGTAGTACCTTCTCAACCTTTCGGTTTCTCGCTGGCGATTCGGGGCAAAATTTTGACCTCATCACGACCTGGGCTGAGCGCTCTCTCGTTCAGAATGATCTCAAGGGGCCACTTTATGTGGTATTCTAATTCGTTGCGTTGTTGTAAGTGTGAAAAAAAATCAAGTTCTTATTTTAAGAGTCTTGTGTCCAACATGTGCCTCTTGATGTAGAGGGGGAACGAAATTCCGATAGACACGTAGATAGGTATAGTTGTACTATACTTTGTCTGGTGTTCTGTCGGGTGAGCGAGGGCACTTGCTTGTGTCGTGTGTTGTCTGTGTCGAACCGTTTTACCAAGTTGCAGAAACCATCGACAAGTGCTGAAACGAAGATGGTCAGAAGACACGAGTGAAGCTGGTCGACAAGTTGTGGTGAAAGCCAGTGGCGCTGGGGGGATCCGTCGTCAAGAATGGGACGTGTTCCTGGAACAGAGTCTGGAGCTGCATTCTCCCATTCTCTGACGGCGAACGAGCTCCACTGCTCGTTCGCCGTCACCTCTAGGCCGCCGTTCCCCATCGCCCCAACCACGCCGCTATCCGTCGCCGGTCAACTACGGATCCTCTAGGACGGAAAACTAGATCATGCAGCTCCGAGAGGTAGTGCTGCATCACTTGCGATTGATCCAAATCCTTCGTTGACGCTCCCCACTAATACGAACTTGATTGAGGTGTATGTGGACGCATTCTTTGACGGCGTTAGTGAATACCGGAGCTCAAATGTCCATAATGAGTGCTCATCTGTGTCGCCTGATCAAAAAAGTCCTTACGCCTGCAGCAACTAAAGCCCTCCGTGTCCCTGATGGTGGAACTGTGGCCATCACTGAAATGTGTACCGCTCGTGTTAGTATTGTCGGCCCGCCATGTCTCCGTTTTATTACGGAGCTTGAAAATTGCCCGCAGGAGTTAATCTTCGGCATGGACTTCCTATCGATGCATTCTGCCCTGATAGATTGTACCGCCGGTACTCTCTGCCTAGAACTTCCGCTTCTCCCGGATACCGCCTAAAGATCTCAACATTCGTCGATTTGGCAACACCCTCTCCCGTGCTCGACGGTGATTATATCATGACGCCGATTACTGATGTTCTCCTGGCGCGTGACATACTGTCTCACACTCCATCATAAGCATGGTCTCTAACTGAACATATTTACCTGTTATCAATTTCGGTTTCATAAAACAAGTGCTACCCCAAGGAATTTCAGTCGCCACGCTAAGGCTCTTAATTGACGACCGCGTCACCTGTTTTACGGCAGACGTATGTCCCGAGCGCACACACCAATCGCAGGATGCAACGTGCCTCGATGCGACCTTACGCTCCATGATCGCCCCGAACCTCAAACCTGAGAAGTCAACCGCGCTATGCCGCCTTCTGGCTTCATACCGCGACATATTCGACATCGACAACCGTCCACTCGGCCGTACTTCACTCGTCAAGGCACCGTATAAACACAGGTGATTCTCATCCCATACATCGGCGACCATACCGGGTGTCTGCCACCGAGCGTAAAGTAATTCAACAAGAAGTCTCCAAGATGTTGGCCAAAGGAATTATTGAACCCTCTTCGAGCCCTTGGGCGTCCCCCGTTTGCTCGTTAAAAATATAGATGGCACGTGGCGCTTCTGCGTGGATTACCGCCATCTGAATAGAATCACGAAAAAGGACGTTTATCGTTTACCCCGGATCAATGACGCTCTCGATTGTCTCCACGGCGCCCGATACTTTTCTATAATAGACGTACGTTCTAGCTACTAGTAGTTTGCTGTCGACGAAAAAAGACCAAGAGAAGACTGCGTTTTTAACTCCAGACGGTCTATATCAGTTCAAGGTTATGCCATTTGGTCTATGCAAACGCCCCCAGCCATGTTCGAGCGCATGATGTACTCTCTGCTACAAGGGTTCAAATGGTCAACATGTCTTTGTTATCTTGACGATGTCGTTGTATATTCCCCAACATTTGAGACCCACCTTCTGCGTTTGTCAGCTATTCTCGACATATTCGGCACTGTAGGCCTTCAATTAAACTCGTCGAAGTGCCACTTCGGACGCCGGCAAATTACGGTGTTGGGGCCACCTTGTCGACGCATCTGGTGTGCAGCCGGACCCGGAGAAAATTCGCGCAGTCACCAGTTTTCCTGTACCGCGGCCAGTCAAAACGTCCGGAGTTTTGTAGGACTTTGTTCCTACTTTAGAATGTTTGTGAATAATTTCGCAACCATCGCTCGACCCCTCACAGAGCTTCTGTAGAAAGACGTCACATTTACGTGGGGGTACCGACCAAGCTGCTGCTTTTTCTCACCTAATCTCGCTACTGACAACTCCAATTATATTGGCTCGCTTTGACCCATCTGCTCCGACAGAAGTCCGAACCGATGCTAGTGGTCACGGAATCGGAGTCGTCTTACCAACCACAATGGGGACACGACCGAGTTGTCGCCTACGCTAGCCGCCTCCTCACAGCTGCTGAGCGCAACTATTCTATTACAGAGCGTGAATGTCTTGCTCTTGTTCGGGCAGTCTCAAAGTGCCGCCCATATTTATATGGCATTAATTTCTCTGTGATAACTGACCATCATGCGCTATGTTGGCCTACGTCACCGAAGGATTCTACTGGCCGGCTCGGGCGCTGGACTCTGCGACTCCAAGAGTATATCTACTCAGTGACGTACAAGTCTGGACGTCTACATTAGGACGCAGACTGCCTGTCCCGCTACCCGGTTGCTGAGTCGAGCACTGTGCGGGACACCGACACCGAGCCTTGCGTCTTTTCCCTTTCGCAAATGACATGCGTCGGTGACTAGCAGCGCCAAGATGCGTCCTTGCGTGCAATCATATGCACCTCGAATCACCATCTTCCAATCAGTCCCATCGCTCATTCGTGCTCCACGATGGTGTATTATACCGCCAAAGTTTTTAGCCGGATGGACAAGCTCTGCTGCTTGTCCTTCCGAAGCACCTTCGCTCGGAAGTTCTACATGAGCTTCATGGCCTTCCGGCTGCTGGTCACCTTGGTGTGTCATGCACTTATGACCGAATGCGCTGACGCTTCTTTTGGCCAAGGCTTGCACGCTCAGTCAGAAGATACGTTGCGACTTGTGAGAAATTTCAGCGCCGCAGAACACCATCGACACTTCCCGCCGAACGCCTTCAACCACTTGATATTCTGTCAGAACCGTTCTTTCCGCGTTGGCTCGGACCTACTAGGCCCTTTCCCCTTGTCTTCCTCGGGTAACAAGTGGGTAGCCGTGGCCACCGACTACGCCATGAGTTATGCCATCACCCGAGCTCTTCCAACAACCTGCGCCACAGATGTCGCCGACTTCCTCCTCGAGGACGTGATTTTGCAACACGAAGTCCCATGGCAGCTGCTTATAGACCATGGCCGCACCTTTTTGTCGAAGGTCATAGTCGACATCTTGCAGTCCTGTAAAGCGAGACACAAGCTGGCTACGTCATACCACCCACAAACCAATGGACTCACGGAGCGTCTAAATCGAATTCTTACAGACATGCTCGCTAAGTATGTTTCTACCAACCTCACCGACTGGGATCTCGCGTTGCCGTACGTCACACTTGCCTATAATTCTTCACGCCTTGACACTGCCGATTACTCTCCATTTTTTCTGCGGTTTGGCCGAGAACCAACATTGCCTCTAGACACCGTCATACCGGCCCTTGGAGTACTGACCAGTGAATATGCCATGGACGCTATCACTCGGGCCGTCCACGCACGCGAAATCACCCGTACTCGCCTTCACACCTCTCAAGAGAAGCAACGCCGCTTGTATGACCAACGACACCGCGACGTACACTTTCCGCCCGGTTCTTTGGTCCTGCTCTGGTCTCCAAACCCGTCAAGTTGGCTTGTCAGAAAAACTGCTTACTCGCTACACAGGCCCATACCGAGTCCTTCGTGTGGTTACTCCTGTAACATATGAAATTGGTCCTGCCACACCGTAGCCTTCATGTGCCCAACAGGCTACCGATATTGTACATGTTGCGCGCTTGAAGCCCTACAACTCCCTTAGTGACGTTGACATTTAGCTGCGCCGAGACGGCGCTTGTGCCGCCGGGGGTTACGCTACATGCATGTATATTGATATTCTAGGGGGCGACACCCGTGTGTGCCTGACGAAGAAGACGAAGAGTGGTGTCCGCTCGATCGCTGGTGAACCGGTTACGCCGTTACCGCTGGATTTGAATATATCTAATCTCCAGCCTCGTCGTTATGGCGTCTCTTCTTTTCCCGTAACAATATTATTTCCATGTAACTATATATTTTTGTCATATATGTGCGAATTGTTCATTTTATGTATCTGATCGCAGTTATCTATTCTACTTCAGAAAGTACGAATAGTATTGAGCTACCAAGCGTTGCTCGTGCTATAGAATCGGTCAGCTCATTCAATCGTAATTCGCAGTTTTGGGACCCACAGCAACTTTAGGTGTTTCAACTGCGGTTGTACTAATGCTCGGAATCTCCCTAGAGTTCGAGAGTTTCTAGAAAATGTAAGAGCTACAAACACTGAAAGGGATCTGTCATTATGATGCACTCTTTTAATTTGACGAAATTTTTGAAGTGCCAGTAGGACCGCCTCGAGCAAAAACTGGAGACAAAATTGGGGGACCCTTAAGCTTCGCCTTTAAGAGTTGAACGCGATAGCGAAATGCGGCCCCTAGTGCACCCTTCAACCGCTAAGTGCATACTTGTTATGTTTTGTTACATACACATACACACAAACACACATGCTCGGACACACACACACGCACACAGTACATTGTACCAGCGCGCTTTCGCGAATGGCACATACATGTTTTTATGATAAAGCAAGAGTCATATGGCCTCCAAGATACACGCCACTCGCTTGCCATCTGGAAAGCCATAAAAGTCTCACAATGCCTCACAGATGGCAGCACAATATTTAGCGTTTGCTGTGTGCTTGATTTGAGGAAAGGTACCATCCCAGGACCCGATCAGGTATCGACAGGGCTATTATCTAATCTAAGCGATGACTCAGTTGCTAGTAGATAAAATTAACCAGTACTGGGACGCCGGAACGCTACCCCTTGAGTGGAAATCGGCCTAGCTCATTTCATCCCGAAAGCCGGCAAAGCGCGTTCATACTTGTGCCAGTGTCAATTAAAAGTCAATTATTGCGCATACCTGAGGCACCACAACACCACGTATATATTCTGTATGTGCGCCTTTGACTAGAAAATGCATGTATAAGTTATTCTAAGGACCGTAGCGTTTATCACGTGGCGCTGACCATCCAACGCTTGCATGAAAAGGGAAGTGTTTCAGACGCTTTGCTGAGACGACAAGGTGGTGGCACCTATCCGTCGCCTTGCGTTCTACACCTTATCACCTCTGAAGCGGGTACGCACGCCCCTCTCCGAGCCGCGCTTTTCGTTGTCCAAAATCACTGCCAGATAGCGCTCTTGTCTCACGTGTGACGTGACTTGGTGCGCTTGTTCGCTTCCGCTGCATGCTCGAGGCACTCTAACGCAGCGCCTTCAGAATACCATTCACCAATTTTCTTGCGCAGGACATCGAATAAACGTTTCGTTCAATCTCTTCAGAAGCAAGACTATCGTCTTTCGACGATGTTTGCAGATTAACATGCAGATACAGGGTCATTTTTCAACTCGTTTTTCTAGCGGCAGCTATCTATTTCCCGCGGCTCGAGCGCATACAAGGTTATAATATTTTACGTGCCAAAACCATCATATCATTAGAAAACACGCCGTCGTGTGAGACTCCAAATTGATTCCGGTCACCTGAGTTTTTTTTTCTAACGTGCACCTAAACACACACACAAAGCGTCACTTCTGTTTACATTGAGCGTCATGCCTCCTTACACGTGAAATATGCAACACCAATACGCCCTGTCTTCCATTATTGCACCAAAACCTGAGCGCATTATTACTGCGTTTTCCTCCCGTGGAATGCAGCTGGCGTATACGGGAATTGAACCCATGACTTCTTGCAGGTAATAGTTTAATAATAATCGCCGCACCTCATCATGCTAAGCTATCGTTGAGTGTTGCTTGCAAGACCCGTACGTTAAACACTCAGCGTGAACCCTCCGCATAAATCTGTTCACACTGAGTGGCGACGAGAGGTCCACAGCAATCAGCTGTACAAAACACTTGCAAGGCTCACAGTGCAGTATTTTAACAGTGGTGTATTGAGCTAGCAAGCTCCGCCACTTTCGCACTACAAATGGTTGTCTCGGCAAGCCAGAGCCATATCACGTAACTTAGTGGTTACCTATTTATTGTAGTTTAAGCCTAAAATGCGCTTTCTTTCAGCATGAGTCTGGCCATCGCGTGTCTTGCAGGTAATAGTTTGCAGTTTTGTACACGACTAAAATATTTCAAAGCAACGAGACCACTAAGCATCGGCGAACTGACATAATCCACTCTTGAAGTCTTTGCTTCTCGCACTGCTTGCATGGGAAACGGTAGAAATTTACTGGCAGTTTTCAGGTGTTCGTATTGTATAAACTTTTGTAGCAGCTAACAGTGCAACAGTAGTGCGTGCTGGCTTTTCAGGATGGCGAAGGAGCGGCGCACATACCACGCGAAATGTGAGATAAGCGCCTCGAGGAACACGTTTTAACGCGATAGCGTTGGAGAGCTCGTGTCGCAAAAAACCTGCCGCCGGCGTCAATCCTGTTGGTTGTGAGCAAAAAAATGTCTGTGCGTCTGCGACTGAAAAATCAAATTAACGAGGTAGCCGCGGGAGGCTGCTACTTGTCCACGCGTGCGCGCGCCATCACACTGGAAAAAGCCGCGCGGTTAAAGATAGAGAAGTGCTCAAGGACACGAGGCGCGATAGTATCATTGCCCTGCCATCCCTTCCTGCTTACCTTCCAGCGCTTTCGCCGGGACGAGAGAAGAGACAATGTAATTGCAGCATGCGATAAACCATTGTTACTCCACTCGCACTTGACGGATGCTTGATTTTTTTTCGGCGTTGAATTCGTGAGGCAATAAGCCCCTTTAACGCATTTTGTTCGACAGGTACCACGACAAGAACGAGCCCATTCGGCGATTATAGTGCGTGCTGGTCCAATCTACTGTGTTCTGCGCGCGAGTTGGGAAAACCCAGCCAGCGCGGTCCGTCCGAGTTACCAGTGCTTTGCCATCTTTCTGATAAGGCGGCTAAAGGCGCTGCGCTAACTTCAGCCTCTTGCTCGCTCACGCGATAAGCGCGCGCGCAGATGGCTCCAGCCGGAAAGGCGAATATTCGCTTCACAAAAAAAGGAGGCCAGCGCATCCTTCGCCATATATATATATATATATATATATATATAATATATATATATATATATATATATATATATATATATATATATATATATGACGATACGCTTTCCTCGCAGTGGTTCATAACAGCGATAAGCAGTCACAGCGGTTAGTGTTTTTGTGGCCGATAGCAAAACGTGTTGATCGCAAAGCCACCACCATCGCTGCGGCCCTGTCGAGATAGCACAATCGGGCGAATTCTAGGGTTGTTCGTACGGGAAACATTAGAGAGCCATAGAATCACTATGCTCACTGGCACGCGAGCGGGTTTGTCACGTTGGTACTTTTTTGGTATTTTGCGGGAATTTGTAATTAGCAGAAAACACTAATACCTAACCAGATATGAAGTTTGAAGCTGTCTAATCGGACGTTTTGCTAACCAATCAGCAACTTTCTCATTGAAATTTTTTAGCCATCTTCGTTCCTTCAGAAGCTTTCTTATGAATACTTAAGCTGATCTAACTAAATAACACTTTAGAACACAAAAAATTGTTTGACTTACTCCAGGCAACGGTCAGCAACATGCCATTTGCTCGCATCGTAATTGTGTGTGTCGGGATATTTTTGAACTCGAGCTAGAGTTAGCTGGGCACCCTGTATTGAATATACGTCAATCACGGTTGCAGTGGCGTTGACGGCAGAAACCAGCCGAGATTGCCCAAATAATTGCTATCGCAATAATTATTCTGGATAATCCCTAGCCTTCCACTGTGTTTGAGATTCCAAGGATTCAAACTCCTCGGGTTCTTTAACGTGCACCTAAGTCTATTACACGGGCCTCTTTCATCTCCACTGAAAGTGCGGACGCAATTTTATACCATGCATTTCGGGTCAGCAGCCAATATCTGTGGCTGCTTTTAGCACGCGTACTGATAATAACATGGGAAAATAAATAGACAGTAGGAATAGCACAGTATGCGTGTTCAAATTGATGTGAAGAAGAATTAAACGACACTTGTACCAAGATTGATCAACTCTCAGGGTGAACACGTACCCACGAAATTGGTGGATGAAAATGCAACAGCTGCAGTTTATTTAAACAAGTAGGAGTCTTTTTTTATCAGTCGGGCAAAGAATATCTCGCTGGAAGATATATTTATTCCCATAAGCTTTTTTTTTGCTTTGCCAAGTTGCGGTGTCTTTAAGAAATGGCGTATAGTGTAAACAAGAAGAAATAAAGTAGCTTAGTATTCGTTTATTTTACTGCAAGGGCCAGACTACATAATCGAGTGCCAAAGACTTGTTAGGCGGTACTACCGTGGACTGCACTTCCGAACAGTTATTTTCTTTTTTCTATGTTTATTATTATTTATCATATTTATTTAGTTTATTGCCATTCTTTCTTATGCTGAAGTGACCTGTGTTTCTTGAAGTATTACCCGGTCCACAAACGCATTTCTCTAACCTGTGGTCGTTGCCTAAAACCACTCCAAGAGCTTGCCACGCTAATAACTTGCATATTGATACATGTAAGCTGTTCGCATTACGTGAAACGAGTCGTACACGTATCTGCGAACCCGATTTAGATACTGAGAGCACATCGTTTATTTGTAAGCAATATTGGTATCTCATAGCTCTCCGCAGATAAACAGATCGGCTCGTTGGTCTAGGGGTATGATTCTCGCTTCGGGTGCGAGAGGTCCCGGGTTCAGATCCCGGACGAGCCCGATATCTTTTTATTTACTCTCTTGCGTATTTTTTATTGATATGATATATAAGGAGAAGTTGGCGACTCTCTTGCGTAGTATGAGTGACACTCTTTTTTCTTCTTATTTGCCGCTTGGTAGCAAACATACAAAGTGCCTCAGCCAACTTGCGCCTGGAAAGAAGGAACAAACAGACTTGGGGGTGTCGGAATTGTGCGGTATTGCCCTGAACCGTATTGGAGCACATCATTGTCACGTGTTCATAGGTGTGCGCGGGCTTCCCCTTAAGGAGGGGGGAGGCGAAAGTTCGTCGCAGCGCCCCCTATCCATCATGTGAATATATAGTTTCAGTAAAGAATATATGCGGCACACATTGCTACACTCTCTCACCCCCTTGCCCCCTCCTTCCTCACCCGTGCGCGCGCCTATGCACATGATCCGGACGTAGAAGAAGAGAGCAGTGGGTGTGTTCAAGACTAAACCAGGCCCTGGCGTTACTTTGGGTTTCAAGGAACATGCATGCTCGAAGCGTTTGCTGGGCATCTTAAAACCTTGTAGCGCCACGCTTTGACGATAGTTATAGCGCGAGAACAAAATGACGACACACAGACAACAAGGACACGAAATACACGAGCGCTAACTTCCGCAGTGCACGTAACTGAATGTTGAAACCAACGGGAATTTAACCTACTCTGTGCATACTTCGCCTCCGTATATCGTGAAAGAGGTGACCGAGCTTGCTGTTGGCGTGACCGAGATTGTTGCGGTCTTGCAGAGCAAAACGAACCTACCAACGCCGCTAGCGTCGGTGGTTTTTCTGCTCTTCGTGCATTACAAGACAGCCACTTGCCAGCAAAGTAAGCAGTACTGTCTTTTCTTGCTTCTTGCGTACGAGAATCGTCGAAGTATACACCACCGGATAGCGTAGTAGTGATTGCGAGCCGCGACAACAACCGGGTGACAGCGCATCCATCCCGCGTTCGCCTCGTAGTAGCTGGCATATTCGGCGGCGAGTAGTAGCTGGCATATTCGGCCTGAGGCGACGACGACAACTTAATTGTACACCGCTGTATCCACAGTAAGTGTGAGGCAGTTACATCTTTGATTGGGGCGTCACAAATGAGCATGATGTGTCATACGGGCCTCGGTACTTTTGCACCCTATAAGGGCGATCACGGATGGGGTAAGTAGAGCCTCAACACGAAGCCTCTGCAACGTAACCTGTTCTTGGCGGGTTAAACCACCAGGCAGGTCTGATCCACACGGAGGCATAACAGCTCGTGTTCTACCACATTTGTCTCAGGACGCTCAAAGACAGATGCTCCGGCAGAAAGAAAGTTCCCGACGTGCCACACGAGCAGCACTGTAACTACGATGCATTGGAAGGAACACACCGCTGTACCATACGGGTACAAGCAGGACGACGAACTCCCAAAGCTGACTTGCGACACTTTCTAAGGGAAGATTAAAAAAAAAGAAATGAAACTACCGAGCAAGTTGAAACAAATTCGCTACCATCTGCACGCAAACCTCCCCCATTTTCTTTTTAGGGGCGAAGCGTCCTATATTCTAACCTTGTGAATAGTCACGAGAAATCGAGAGAAGAAGAGACGTGAAAGGAAAGAAAGCAAAATAAATGGATGATCATTTCTCGTCGCATTTCTTACATGGCGCTACTCCGCCGCTACTCTCCGATTGGCTGCTGCACACGCTTTGCCAACGATTGCTTCTCTTTGTCTCCTGGATATATTCGCCGTATGTGGTGGATCTATGGCGGAGCATGGACAGAGCAGAGCGGCGGGCGCGTTGCAGATGCTTGCGCTATAGACTTCCTTGGCTCGCGTCTCATCAGTGTTACCAGCGCGATGTCTGCATTCTCGAGCGCATGCACGGACGGTCAGACGCTTCGCCCCACTCATCATCAGTCACTCTGTTTATATGCTGTGATTTTTTTCCTGAGGTATTGTTTCGCGATTTGGAGTCGATTTATGCAGCAGTGTCCAGGGGCAGCATCCTCGCTAGCAACAGCGCTTCATATCAGCTTCGGGTGCTGCCAATACACATGTTCCACATGGAATCGTTGCGTAAATGCAAACAACTGGTTATATAAACATCAACTCTTCAACTTATTTCCTTGCGTACAACATTTGTACCTATATTTAGCGTCATTTCATGACGTGTCGCTCAATAAAAAATTGCCAGATGGTCACCTTCCCTCCGCATGCCTCGCATAATGTCGATTCCCAGGTACGTGGAAACTGCCCAATTTTTAGCTGTTCAGCTTCTTAAACTTACACCGACTGTTTTATATTTTTAAGGAAATCACTTCAGGACGGTACGGCTCACATGGTGTCCTGTATGAAGGACTCTATCTAGAGTCGAGAATTTCCAACGAGAAGCGGCTTCCTGCCCAAATGATGTCTATTCCTATATTAGCCACTTTTTCCGCCTCTGTTGGTGCAAATTCTGGCCACTAACGGTATTCGTGAGTGCAACTCGTGCCTAAGGTATTATCGACGAAAAAAGTGGCTATAATGAAACCTTCAGTGAACTCTTAAAATGAGTCGCATGTTTTTCTTTTTTTTTGCACTAGCGACGATACGCATAGGGAAATAAGCGCTTATCCTGATTGCCTAACGAGGCAGATGTTACTTATGCGGTAGTCGGTAATGGTCGCGTAGCTAACGTAAGTTATGACTTCTCTGTTTAACTGTTCACTGATTTACACCAACACATGCTGGCATACCAGTAAGTAAAACAGAAAATGCACACGGATGTAACGAAATAAAAGTAGACAGCTTTATTTACATTGGAGAAATAAAATAATTTAGTTCAATTGAAATGCGACAGAAGACTTGCAGTGCCATGAACAGCTGCTTAAAACTGAAATACCTCGTGGCTCACGTAGCGCGAGCCACGAGTTGTTTCAGAACGGCTTAGCTCCTGGCCTGGCTGGACGCTGCAGCGGCGACTCCGCCTGTGCCTCAAATAAAGCTGTGACCTCGGCACGGGCTCGAAGCCGCCGTCTCGCATCTCCTTCCTCAACAAACCAGCTTCGACCTTCACATGTCGTTTGTTTTCTTCAGATTCCAAATGAGATGGCACCATTTCTGCTATGGCGTTGAAGGTCTTCAGAGAAAAGCCTTTTGAGAACGACGCAAGCGGTCCATGTGGATGCTGATGTCTCGTTCGGTGTATTCAGGCTTCCTTGTTTTTACCATCCTCACCAGTCTCGAGATCTGATCTTCCGGCTTGCTTTTTGCAGCTGGTGCGCTTTGGCTGGACTGCCTTGACTCGACGTCCCGGCGTGCAGCGGGCAACTGCTTTTAGCCGACTTGCTGTTCCCGTGGCTTCCCTTCGGTCTTGTGTGATAGCGGTGTTGGCACCGCGTTGGCGCTGGCCAAGGGCTCTGCTCGCTAGGAAATCTGCGCATGTTCTCCTGGGTGTTTTGTCGAGAGTTTGATGGTGACCGTCGATGCGGTTAGTGCTTTAGCAAACTTTTTTGATGAGTGGGAGCGGAAAATGGCCACTCTTCAGCCTTGGGTCGATGTGCGGGTGGTGCCTGATACAACAGATGCACTGGGAGAGATGTTGATGCAATAGAAAGCGCACGTTGATTTTTTCTCTGCCTTTCGTCGAGATGCGGGCAATTCCTGATGGCAAGAGGACAATGGCTGGGTTGTTCACGTAATGGGCGGTCCCCGTGGCTTCTCTCCAGCCATGAGAGGAAGCGGTGGTAGCCTTCGACGCAGCGTAGGCGCTGGCTGCGGCCTTGGTATACTAGGAAACGTCCGAAACATTTTCAGTGTTTTTGGTCGAGACTCTCGCGGTGATCGTGGAGTGGACGTGGCTGGGGGTTTAGCAGAGTGTTTTGACCAATGGGAATTGAACTATGTCTCTCTTGAGCCTTGGATTGTGTTGATCGATGCCGCAGGTAGACAGGCTTGGGAGTTGCTTGACTTGGTCGGGCTCGATTCTTCTCAGTCTTTAAGTAGAAGTGGAGGATGTCTCTGACTTGGCGTGAGCCTTGGCCGAGGCCTCGGATCATGAGAAAAAGTTATGTTTCTTCTCGAGAATTCGGCGATGAAGTGGTGGTGATCTGCTACGTAACAGGGTTATAAGAGATGGCATATGGCGAACTGGAGGCACGCGTGGCTTCTGCTCGGCTTTAGGCTGATGTGGTGGTGACGAATTGGAAAATGGCAGTGTTTTTTGGCTCTCGCGAACTTGCCTGTGCTCCTGGCTCATGCGTGCTTCGGCTTTTCCGATCCTTTTTAGATGTGCTTACATTATTACCTTTTGCGGCGGACCGTGGTGGCACTAGATCTGGTGGCGGTGGGGTTCGTTCTACAGTGCGGATCTTATCGTAAATCTGCTGTGGTTTATGGGCTTGACTTTCTGGAATGGCGTTGGGCCTGTGCTTGAGATGCGTAATTTATACTTCGCACTTCTGCAGACCAGATTTCAACTCGGAGATTCGAGCAGGCTGGAATTCTTGTGTCTGCACCTCGGCATCGCATGTTTGCTGCATGATCGGCAGCGTCCGGGAAAGGGGCAAACGCAGCGATTGAATCTGGCTTGAGGCATTCTTTCTTCTGCACGTAGCCGGTTCATTGTCTCCACCACCTCCAGCTGACACGCAGACACTGCTGTCCGATGAAAGTACACTTTTTCCTTGATGCACGCCATCCCTAGCTATCGCGTCCTGAAAAATGCCATCGTTAAGAAATTCCGTAAAATTTCCAGCCAGACGGTCGTCTTCGTCATTAGTGCAGTTGTAGTACACGAACGTGTACAAATCTTCATAGACGGCTTCAAATAGTGGGGAGCGGTCCAAAAACACTGTCATCGTGCCATGCATATCAAGAATCTTGTGAACTTGCGAAATGCTAAGGTCTTTCCGCAGGTCATGCTCTTCAGAAGGACCATTCTCCCGCGAAAAATCTCGTAGCTGTGTCATGATGTCTACCGCACCTTGCTTGGTGAGCTTCGGGTTTCGAGTCTCGTGATCGAAGACTTCGTCGACTTCGAAGTCATCATCTCCTTCGGCATACTTTGGCGAGCTGATGTTGGATTTACCTGCACCCAGTCGCTTGCACTTGCTCTTTGACATCGTCCGCGAAGTTGTGGTGTTCTTATCTTTCGAGTGGCACTTGGAATCAAGTCCTTGACTTGCGTTTTGAACCTCGGTAGATTGTCGCTTACCGTAGTGAGATTCCTGTTGCATCCGAAAATGAACAAGAAGCTTTAGCAGGTTGGCGTCCATGTTGGAAGGCTTGTTTTCTGGACTTCTGCTGGTCGATTCAAAGCCGAAAGAGTGCTTCGGCTTCTTTTTCGTCCACCTCATGCGCTTGGGAACAATAATGGTTGAAATGACCTGAATGTGGTCGGGTTCCGAGGAACTAGGTGAGCTTCCTGGAGCGATGGTTCTTGCAGCTGGCTTCCGACCGTAGACGAAGCGAAGATACCACGAGCGTCGCGAGCAGTTAGAGAACAGATTTGATTCCTTTAATAAATGCTTCATACCCACTGCGGTGTATTTGCCAAGAAAGCGTAGCGTATTTGTTTTATTTCCATGAGCACTACAACAATTCTGATGAATGAACTGAGATACAAATATTGTTAGAGAAATCATGGAAAGAGAAAGGAAAAAGAAACAAGACAGTAAAATCTTAAAATTTTTTATATTACTAGACAGCGGCATTTTCTTCTCCCTACCATTCAGAATGTATGTGTTAAAACACGTATCATAGTAAAGAACAGTATTCAATATAGTAGAGCATTAGAGTGGGATACGTTTGGGCGCCTGAAAAAATTGCAAACCGAATCAATTACGTCCCTGAAGCAATGTACCAAAACAGAGGCACCAAGGCTAAGTACAGTGTCTACCATAAATCTAATACCTATCTCCAAGAATGAAATAACCAGAAATTTTTTCCCAAAAACAGAGTATCGGTGACTTGATAACAACTAATGTTCAATGGTGTCTATGTCTTTGCAGAATTCACAGAGGGGTGACGCCACCTGACCAGCTTTGTGTAGATATAGATTCTAAGGGGGCACATGGCATCAAAATCTAGTAATCAAAACTGCGAGTTTTCGCGAGTGACTCCACTGAGGTCGCCATGGAGAATCGATGTGGTTACAATGTTACGAGAAGGAGACCGACTCAGAAGAGTCGACGCAGACACATCTGAATAGTAATATTATGTCCGTGTAAATATATTTCTGTCATATCTGTGCGAACTGCTGATTTTCTATATCTGATCGCAGTTATATATTCTACTATATCTTGAAGCGCCACGCTATAGCTCTCTACCGCTGGCCGCGCAGAACAAAAAAAAAGCGAGCAGCGTGGTACATGATGCGCAAGCCACAAGGAATTTAGAACGACCTAGCATCTGGACCTCGCTGGACGTTGTATGCGATAACGCTTCGCTATGGGCCCGCCCACATAAAAGCTGTGACAATGGCACAGCCCCATCACTGCCGTCTTCTCTAGCGTTCCTCAACAATCTGTTTGACCAAAGCGACATTAACGTGCATGTTCGCAGTTGTTGTCCATCGTCAGTTTTTATAAATCAAGAAGTTTGAACTGTATTCACCCCATCTTTTGTTTATTTGTCTTTTTTAGTCCTTACTTTGCGAATTTTGAATCGGGCAAGCCGCGGGAAGACGTGCGTTAAGCGCTCGCATCTGCTCCTTCTTGCAACCTGCTCAGCGATATCACATGTTGACTCGTGCTCGGTTATCGTTCCAAGTATCAATACGGGAAAGATAAGACATTTGATGTGGCGTGCAGCTAACGGAAGCTGCAGTAGACCTGGCTGATCTGGACAACCATTATTTAGATGAATATGGTTGAATCGGGGCATCACACGTTTTGCGCGACTCCGTGGTTTGTTAATCCAGATATTTCCAGTTTCGTGAAGGCTTTCAAGGTTTCCTAGAGACAGAGGGTAAGCAAAATTATTTGGATTTGTTATTTGAGCAGGTATCAATTTTGCATGAGTGCATTAGTAAACCCAGTTCACTTTAAGCTTAACGACTGACAAAAACGCAATGACTAATTTGAGATAACGAGAGCCTACGCGCTGCTGAAAAAAAAATATGTTTCTTGAGAAGGTTTGAATGCGTGTTAACTTAGCTACAGAGTTTGTCGGCCCTTCACTTTTGGCGTGTAGCTATAGATCAAACGATTATAAGCAGTTATAGGCTCCTTCCTGTTTATGCAAATGCATATCATAGCATATCATAGGCTCCTTCCTGTTTATGCAAATGCATATCATAGCCACTTTGAAAAATTAAGGGCCTTGGCTTCTAATAATGTCCCTTAAATACATGTAACAGGTTCGCTGACGCTTTAAAAAGTCGGTGAACAGGGAATTTCATTGAAGACAATGTTGTGAAAAGTGGACATCTCTTCCTCGTTTTAATGCCTTGATCAGAAACCAGTGAACTTGTCGAAATATATTCCTCAGTGGCATTCGCTTGTCAATGGTTTGTCATCGCTTCAGTGATCTTCCCCTCAACCTGTGTCTTGTTTGGTACTCAACATCTGAAAGAAAATATGTTCGCTGTCATTAAAGACGTGATTGAGTCAAGTTTGACGTGGCCTGCATGTTTGTTATTGTTAATAATTTTGCCCACCCAGGTGGTCAAAATTTCCGGAGTCGTCCACTACGACGTCTCTCATAATCATATGGTGGTTTTGGGACGTTAAACCCCACAAATCAATTAATAATTTTGCCATGCGTTCGTATAGTTTTGGTTAATTTTTGCTCATTATATGAATATTTCAGTCATGAAACAAAGCTGTTTTTGCATATTGACTCCTCTCCCTGCGTACATGTCTTTGTTTTTAGTACGAAACGTGTGATAAAAGAATACTAGATTTAGTTGCGTTGACCGAGTATTGTCGCATTGACAAATCGGTCTGCTTTAGTGTTCTCCACTTCGCAACGCGCAAACAACATTTTAAAAATTGCTAACCAAATTCAACGATATTCGCGGCGAGATTGTGCTATACGTGGCAGCACCTGCTCCGATCAAGTCTGGATAGGCGGTCGGTGGCGCGTATTACAAACACACGCAGCGGCGCTTCGTTGCGTGCGTTCTGAGCAGATTGTAGGCGAGTAAAATGCGTTTACTGCGCTTTACTGGTAATATCTACGCTCTTCTCTACTGAACCGACGCACGAAGCCTATCTAAGGTTACCATTACCAGCCAGTAAAGGACATGGCGATAGTCAGATTGCATACGTATTCGCTCTTGTATTTATTTCGGTGCATTCTGATTTTACACGTGAAGGCTGTTAGCAACGCTCGATAAAGCTCGCGCCGTAGTGTTTCAAAAGGATCACGATTTTATATGATAATTGTGTTTTATTATTAACCGCGAGGCGCAAATCATCAAGTTTGTGTGATAGCTTTTTTTCGGCATCAAAGGCAAGATCATTCGATGCGGCATGTATAAATGCCGACGCACCTTATGTCTTGCTTGATTGTCATACATTGATTCATTTCATACATTTCGGTGCTTGTAGCCGGGCATTGAGCATCAATGTCTTTTTTTTTCAATTTCGAAAGCTTGCTCCTAGGCATAATAACTTTTGATTGAAAAATACACACATAGGCTTCTTTCGTGTGTAAAGTGCAGTAGAGAATTGTGGTGAGGTCTATGAAACCAGCGGTCAAATTCGGGTGGTTGGCCGGGCCTGAGGCGATGACGACAACCTAATTGTACACCACTGTATCCACAGTAAGTGTGAGGCAGTTACATCTTTGATTGGGGCGTCATAAAATGGGCATGATGTGTCATACGGGCCTCGGTACTTTTGCACCCTATAAGGGCGATCACGGATGGGGTAAGTAGAGCCTCAACACGAAGCCTCTGCAACGTAACCTGTTCTTGGCGGGTTAAACCACCAGGCAGGTCTGATCCACACGGAGGCATAACAGCTCGTGTTCTACCACATTTGTCTCAGGACGCTCAAAGACAGATGCTCCGGCAGAAAGAAAGTTCCCGACGTGCCACACGAGCAGCACTGTAACTACGATGCATTGGAAGGAACACACCGCTGTACCAGATGGGTACAAGCAAGGACGACGAACTCCCAGAGCTGGCTTGCGACGCTGTCTATAAGGAAAGATTTAAAAAAAAATGGCAGCATATCCACGGAGTGAATGATGGAGAGCATCCGTCCATCCATTCGTTCTTGCTTCCGTCCGTCCATGCGTCCGCCTGTGTGACCGTTCATGCGTCCATCCGCCCGTCCGTAAGTGCGTCTGTTCGTGCGTCCACACGTCCACCCGAGCGTTCATCCATGCAACTGTCTGTGTGTCCGTTCGTCCATCTAGTCAACACTACAAGTGGCATCATCTCGCATCTTTTCGTCGTATATTCCGCATATAGAAGCACCGCCATCCAGCGGACATTCCAAGGACTAAACGAGAGGTGGCACACGCACACTTTCTTACGGCTTGCGCTTCGTGTCTAATTCCCAGCTTTCACCATTTCGAGTTCATGGTATATACTAGTTCACTGTATTCATGGCACTGCGGACCGACGCTCCCTAAATCTTTCTAAAACCAAGGAGGTTACGCCCAGCGAGTAAAACGTCGCAACCCTTTGTTGTCGGATAGGGTTCAATGTACATGCCAAAGGCTGCTAATGGGTAATGAGAGACAGGAGAATTCGGCTTTAAGTTAACGCACACGCGGCCAATTTTTCATTGTTCAACAACGCACAGGAGAAATCTCCCAATGGCACCACCTTGCAGTTCAAAGCGTAAGACATGTTACGTACTACGCCGAGGGACGAACGGGTGCCCTTTTAAGGAGCTTCGCCCTTAAAAGAAATAAAACTGCTGAGCAAGTTGAAACGAATTCACTACCATCTTCATGCAATCCTCCCCGATTTCCTTTTTAGGGGCAAAGCTTTTTATATTATAGCCTTGTGAATAGTCACGTGTAATCGAGAGAAGAGACGTGAAAGGAAAGAAGGCAAAAAAAACGGATGATCATTTCTCGTCCTATTTCCTACATGGCATTACTCAGCCGCTACTCTCCGATTGGCTGCTGCGCGCGCTTTGCCAAGGATTGCCTCTCTATGTCTCCTGGATATATTCGCCGTACGTGGTGGATATTTGGTGGAGCAGACGGAACAGAGCGGCGGGCGTGTTGAAGACGCTTGCGCTAGGCTTCCTTGGCTCGCGTCTCATCAGTGTTACCTGTGCGATGTCTGCAATCTCGAGCATGATCGTACGCATGCACGGATGGTCGGACGCTTCGCCCCACTCATCATCATTTACTCTGTAGATAAGCTTTGATATTTCTTTCCTGAGCCGATGTTTTGCGATTTCATCCGGGGCTGGCAGCCAGGCTCGCTAGAACAAGAGCCTTTCGGGTCAAAAGACGTTCGGAGACCTCAGCGCGGCGTTTCCACCAGGGCGCATGTCACGTGGTTTAGACGTGGGGCCTTCATAAAGGCGCATCATGCCCCATAGGACAAAGCTTGTCGTACGCCACACACAAAAAAAAGATACAGAAATTTCGGGATCGTCCGGGATTTGAACCCGCCACCTTTCACACCCGAAGCGAGAATCATACCCCTAGACCAACGAGCCAATGTGATTTTGCCGCTCGCTACAGCGTAAGTGAATACAACGTTTAGAGAACATAAAGGTAGCACTATAAAAACATCCCGGTCGCCATTCCTTCTTAAAACCAATGAAACGTGCTTACAAATTAGAAATAATGACAGATGCGTCGTTTCCTTGACAACTGCTCTAAGTTGTGTTTCTAGTCACTTCTATTTTCCTTTCTCTCATAATTACTACACTTACATTCGAGACAGTGCATATTCCTCTTGCGTTTACCTTGGATTTATGACCCAGCTGCAGCGAGAGACGGGCATAAGGGAGATGAGTTATCGACGTTGATACGTTATCTGAGAGTCAAGAGCCCGGGCGACGTGGTAGTTGCCCCGTCACGGTGGTCTAGTGGCTAAGGTACTCGGCCGTTGACCCGCAGGTCGCGGGATTGAATCGCGGCTGCGGCGGCTGCATTTGCGATGGAGACGGAAATGCTTCAGGCCCGTGTGCTCAGACTTGGTTGCATGTTAAAGAACTACCGGTGGTCAAAATTTCCGGAGCCTTCCACTACGGTGATTCTTATAATCTTATGGTGGTTTTGGGACGTTAAACCCCAATCATCAATCAAGTGGTGGTTTCGTTCAAATCAGGTGACAGCTTGTGGAGCACATTCTGGACTCATGCCTTGAGCCACACGCCATGAACTACATCATAGGCGTGACATCTGATGATGACGAGCACTGATGGGGATGCTACACCAGCTGGCTGCTGGTTTCATAGGGTTCTGTATAATGAATACGTGCCCCTTTTTGCATTGTCAATTTCTAATGTGTACATATATTGTCACGCAGTTGTGACGTTGACGAAGGCAATCGTCAGTACATCAAAGACGAAACGGTTCATTTGGCCGAACTTGTGGCCGGTAAATTGAAAATTATATCACAGCAATACGTCCTGGCACGAATAGTGGTGGACTGCGCGTTGGCCGTCGCTTAACTGACGAGCTACGACGCACGTCGGCATTTATACATGTGCCGTCGAGTATTCCTGCGCTATCGCTAGCGGCCACGTAAGTTCCAGAAAAAGCATCAATGTTCCAGCTGTGCGTGTCATGGTATCGGAAGGCCCTACGATTACCTCGATGACTCTTCAGTCAATGGGCGTGGCTGCGCAAGGCAGCACTTACACTTACCCCCGTATTCTAGAACGCCCCTTCACTCAACGCGCCACCTTCACTTGAGAAAGCCGATGGGAGCGCCATCTCTCGGTAGGGCAAGTCACTGCATATCAGTGACAATTTGCTGCTATTCTTCAGTAGCTCATCGCCATTTTCAGCCGAGCAGTGGCGCAGTGCTCAACTCTGTCAAGTGAAGGGTGAAAGTCGAGTCGAGGAGCGTTTGTGAATACTAGGGTTACCGTAATGATAAGGAAACTTGAGAAAGAAGCGTGGCATATGGTTCTGTCTAATAATTTGAGTCCATCTTTAATTTCCCAATCTTTCGTATTTACACTTGTACAGGTTGTTCTATGTAATTGCAGGAATGACCTTCAAACCGAAAGGCACGGCGCGAAAATCCGACGGAACCGAACGAATGCTATTGGCGATAGTCTGCAAACACTCAGGCAAGCGTTCAGTGGTCACTAAGACCGCACAATGTCCCTCCGCTCATAAACCGGCGCCCGACGTCTACAACAGATGTAGAAAACGAAACATCTACGGACAATAAGAAGGTTATCAAAAGGCTGTTAACCACAACAAACAAGATAAATTGCCACTAACATGGAAAAAAACCGGCATTTAACAACCCATCAATGAAAGTATATGATACAACAAACAAAAGTTAGCAAGATTAAAATAAAAGGCTGGTAATTAGAATAAAATAGAAGGCCGTGATTTCTCATACGACACACACTGTTTCGCGCCCTTATCTGCATTCACTCCATAAATTTGCGTGAATTTCGCTTCTTATCGCCCCCCTATTAATTAAGCGTAATGGCTTGCTGGTTGCTTAAATTGGGTGCGACAAACTGATGTCGCGACAAACAGGTATACGGCGAACAAGGGTGCGCACTCTTAAGTCTGTGTCATTGGCCACGTCTTGCAAACGCGGGTGCGATTACGCAGTGCGTTGAATGTGCCGACGCACTTCTTCCCTTTTGATCCGTACTTTCTTTTCTTACGCGGGATTCCTCTTCCCAATGCCGAAGCCGCTGCAGGTGGTCACTGCGGCAGTTGTGGCGCCAGCATCTGTTTCACGGTGGCGCCACTACTGCAACACAACGAGGCTCGTCCAATAACGCGCTTTTCGAACAGAGCTTATGCGGACGCCAGCTGGGTGTCTCCATTCCCGAGCCGTAATCAAGACACGCTTTCGCGTTGATAGGTGTGCGCCATATATGACGCTGGCCGTAAACATATCTTGCAAGGGCGTCATAAAGATGCCTTGGGCAGCAACTGCGTGAGCACGACGCCAATTTAAGTGACAGAAAACTAAATAGCCTTCTTCGAAAGAGCACTACAATTGGGGGAGGCAATAGCTGATGCGCGCTGTCGTACTGCGCACCTGCCACATTGATGTTTAAGTTACACTTACAAACATATGCTTCATTTCGATAATACATTCAGGTGAAATTATGCGCCCGTCCGTGTTTTATGTGTTGTCTAAAAATTGCGCAAGAAACAGACCATCTTGTAGCGTCCGCTTGAGCTATGGTGGCTCTGAATTTCGTGATCAAGTGTGTTGCGCTTAGCACGCAGATCCCGACTCAACGCTTATCGTATCAGAAACACGTTCGTCACGGGCTTCTATCAGCGGCAGCATGAGAAGAAGCCTTTCGCACCCCACCGTTGAAAGGACTATCTGTGTTATCGGTTGAGAGCAGTGTCTTCAAGAAAGAAACGTAATAGAGGCTGTACTTGACATCCAAATTTGTTTAGGAAAAGAGGGTAACGATTTAGGGGCAAAGCTCCTTATAGCAGCACCCGTTCGTGTCTCGTAGTCGTAGTAGTAGTAGTGTGTAACCAGTCTTACATTTTGACCTCCGAGGTGGTGCCAGTGGGAGATTTCTTCTGTGCCTTGTTGAACAATCAAAAATTCGCAGCGTGTGCGTTAACTAAAAGCCGAATTCTCCTGTCTCTCATTCCCCCTTATCCTTATCAGCCATTGTCATGTTCATTAAGCACTATCTGGCAAGAAAGGGTTGCTACGTTATACTCGCTGGGCATAACCCCCTTGGTTTTAGAAAGGTTTAGCGAGCGTTGGGCCGCAGTGCCATGAATACAGTCAACTAGTATATACCATGAACTCGAGGTGGTTAAAGGTGGGAAGTAGACACGAAGCGCAAGCCGTAAGAAAGTGTGCGTGTGGCTCCTCTCGTTCAGTCCTTGGAATGTCCGCTAGATGGCGGTGCTTCTATATGAGGAATATATGATGAAAAGATGCGAGATGGTGGTACTTGGAGTGTTGAATAGGTGGACGAACGGACACACAGACAGATGCATGCACGGACGCATGGACGGCTGCACGGACGGATGGACGCACGGACGCACGTGGGAGCAAATGCACAGATGTACGTGCGGACGCACGAAAAGACGCACGCACGGACGGGCCGATGGACGCACGGGCGGCCACACAAACGCACGCGTGGACGGACGGAAGCAAGAACGAACGGACGGACGAATGCTTCGCCCCACTCTCCATCATTCGCTCCGTGGATATGCTGCCATTTTTTTATGCCTTAACTCATTCCTGAGGCTTTAGTGGTGAAATCACGACGTAAGGCAGGCCACAATTGAGGACTTCAGGTTGCGTTAATCACCTCAGGGTTTGCAGCTAAACAGACTACCATTTTGTAGCATTGCCTCTCCACTAAAATGCGACCGCCGCCGCTGGAGTTGAACCTGCATCTTTTAGGTCAGCAGCCAAGCACTGTAATTCCTGTGCCAATATGGTGGCTTCTAGAAACCGTGCAGAGGCATCTAGGGGGTGGGGGAGGTTAATTGAAGATGAGTAACTTTATCTTCAGGTAATGGATGCGCAGCGCTGCTCCGGCGCAATGGTTACAACAGCGTCACAATAGCGCTGGGTAACTGGGACGGCATTATGCTCTCCCATAGTAGAGTACAATGTACTCTAAATCGTTAAACACTTTTTCTAGACACACATGCATACGCAGCGCTGCTCCGGCGCAATGGCCCACACGAAGAGCCATTGGCTGTATGCCCACGGGACGGCTTTATGCTCTCCCATAATAGATTACCTAGTACTCTCAATCGTTAACAACTTTTTCTTAACACATCTCTAAAGGTTTCAGGCGATTGGCGCCACGAGACATCTTCATGCTCTTCCATAGTAGAGTGCCAAGTACTCTAAGTCATTGGCCACTTTTTATAAACGCGCAAGTTCAAAGGAAATTTTCACAGCTTCCCAAAAGCCGTGGAGGCCTGGGTCTCTCAGACATACCAACGTTCACGAGAGCGCTGGCTGCAAAGACAACACAGAAGCTTTTCGATGCCGGAAATTACCCCGGTTACAGGCTCTTCGGGTACTGGAGCAGTACACTAAATGGAACTTTCACAGAAAATTCGTACATCGGACCACGGGCAGAAATTCCGCTTAAGTTTTACAGAGCGGCCAGTGGCTTAAAACGGACAGTTGAATCAATAATAAGCTCAAGCAGTCTTGCAGATGTTTCATCGTAGGAAATGAGCGAAATGGTGACAAGTAGCACACTGAACAAAGAGGAAGGAAAAGCGGTCTGCACGAAAAAAAAATGGAAATGATGGCGTTGCAACCACGTATCTAACCAGGTGCGCGAGTTTGACTTGTTGAGAAGATGGAGGGCATTGCCAACGCGTGAACGGTTAGCATATTGGGGAGTCGTTTCAAATGGCCGCTGTTCAAAGTGCGGCAAAAGAGAGGTGGCACAACATGCTGTTTCAGTGCTCGGTGGCGAAAGGCTTCTGGCGTATATGATATACAACGCCTCTTCGGCTATCGCACAATGCAATGGAAACGGAACATGAGCTGTTTCCAGAAAATACGGCTAATTGTGTGGAATTACCTCGATAAGCAGCCCGAAACACACGGCGAAGAGGCTTTACTTCAATGATGGCACACACGTTTCTTTAGCGAAAGGGAGGGACAGCTGGAGTTTCCAGTCTGTGAAATGTAATTCTGGGAACTCAACCATTTTAATTTTTCTTTAACTTGTAACATTCGGATACAATGTGATAAATTGAATTTCGGTGCTCATTTGTAAGATGTACACGCTGTCTTTACTTGTTTTCGATGTTTCGTTTGTTATGTGCAAGTTGGGTGTACACTGAAAATTCCCTTCCTCTCACTACTTATCACTATCTTCGGGTCACTAACCTTATCTTCGGGTTCCTTATCGTAAACACACACCGTGAAGTCGGTAGAAGAGGCAACATTTTCAGTTTGGTTAACCCGTAAGGCCTTAGAATTTCTCGGTCATGTGTATCCGTGCGTGCGCTGATACAGCTGCTGTGCGTGTGCCTTGACTGATAAGCACTGTTTAGGCAAAACGGTGCTTATAAACAATATGAACTAAAGCAGTTCGACAGTTCATCGCTTTCGCTATAAGGGCCAGGTGAGACACGTCTCGTGAATATTGCACCGACGACGTATAAACGGGACGACCACAGACGGCACTACGAAATTGTCTCTTTCGTTCTGCCTTACTTTTCTCTTGTTAGTCTTCTTTTTCACGTTGTTTGATTTTTCGCAAGACTTTGTCGTCCAGTAGTCTACCGTGTTTTTTGCCTCCTGGTAGAGTTCACAGGTATACACTCTTAATGAGGTTCCTATTAAAGCGCAGGATATAACCAGGAAACCAGGCGAAAAGGTTCGCTTTCCTGGCTATATCCAGCACTTCAAGCGGGACTCGAGTAAGAGTATATTTCAGTTGTGCATGGCCTTCGTTTGATACCGTGCATTATTTATTCGTTTATTTCCAGCAGCATGGCACGCAATCTACTCTTATGCCGATAATGGCATGTTGTTCCCTTTAAATGTAACTAGTAGTAGTTTTTACCTGCACATCTGTTGTATGATACGCTTGCATCTTTTGTGCAACATTTGAATATGTAAAGGAGTCTACTGCATACAGTTCGGCTCGATGGTCTACGGGTATGATTCTCGCCATTTTAAAGTTTCCTTATGATATACCACAGTTACGTTCCGTTTTGGTTCTTTCCACTCGCCTCTCGCTTGTTGCGCGACATTTGCTGCTGCCGCCAAGGAAGCCGAAGACGAGAACTTTGCGTCTGCTGGCACCTTGAGGAAACGACCACTCCGACATCATCTGGATATAGATACGTTTATTCGTTTCTTTTTTCTCTCTTCCTGTCCCTGCACCCCTGGTTTTATCCCCTGTCTCCCCATTCAACCACTCTTACAATCCAATCGGAACGCATAGATGTGTCTCTCCTCGACTCCCGGTTTGGCTGCCCTTGAAAGTGCCAGGCCCGGATTTCTCCTCGCCACAACCTCGAAGACCCACCGCCTTTTGCCCACTCATCGGTTCTCCGCCGTCACTCAGGTTTCTTTCACCCTGGTTCCTGGAATGATCGCCGACGGGCGTTGCCAGGTCGTGGAAAAGCGCCTCCGAGTAAGTTCCCGCGATGCCGGGCTGACAGGCCATCAATACAATTGGCCCGTGTGCCAATGCCGTCGTCTCCGCTGATTCTGATTGTCCGGCGGACGCGTACGTGTACCTTCCACGTGTACCGGCCACCTGCAGCCTGGCTTGGTCTCCTGTAAGGCGCCATAATTGAACCCCTTGGGTTGGATGGATGGATGGATATGGCTGTACCCTTTAGATCGGGCGGTGGCTAGCGCCACCAAGCCGTAATACTTAATGAACCAAAAACTATAATTCTTTTTCCTTAAAAAGTGAGCTTGACGATTCGTACTTTCCAGTGAAGAGTTTAATTTTCACTCGTGCCTTGACTTTAGCCACCAATCACATAACCTCCTTCTAGTTAAGTCTACCCACTTAAAGTCTATTTTGCCCTCCCGGTCCCTAAACCCCAGTGCTTTGAAAAACTCTGCGCCATCATCCTGAACTATAGGGTGAAGCCCTTTACAGAACATTATCAAGTGTCCGGCAGTTTCTTCTTCCTCTCCACACGCACTGCATACTGTGTCTACCCCTTCGTATTTGGCCCGATATGTCTTGGTTCGCAGTACTCCCGTCCTAGCCTCAAACAGTAAAGAACTACCCCGAGTATTATCATAGATCCTTTCCTTGGCAATTTTCTGCTTAAAAGTTCGATAGATCTCTAGTGCGGACTTCTTAATCATGCCCATTCTCCACATGTCAGTCTCCGTTTCCTTCACTTTCTTCTTAATCGATACTTCTTCTTGGTTTGGCCACCTGCTGTTTTCTAAGTATTTATCAGTCAACTTCCTGGTTCGCTTCCTCCATTTTGTATCGACATTCTTCATGTAGAATTAGCTGAATACCTTCCTAGCCCAACGCTCCTCCCCCATTTCTCTCAATAGCTTCTCAAATTTTATCTTGCTGCTTGCTTCCCCTGCCCTCAATTGATGTCCATTCCATATCACCTTGTACTCCGTGATTTGGTGTATTCCCGTGAGCTCCTAGAGCAAGCCCACCTATTCCACGTTGCTTAATTTCTAATCTTCCTTGAACTTCTGATCTCATGCACAAGACCGCATTGCCGAACGTCAGCCCAGGAACCATGACCCCTTTCCATATTCCTCTCACAACATCATACCTATTGTAATTCCACAGTGCCCTATTTTTCATCACTGCTGCATTCCTGTTACCTTTAGTCGTCACGTATATTTCGTGTTCCCTCGGGTACTCGGTCCCATTGCTTATCCATACACCCAGATATTTGTATTTATCTGTTATCTCTAGCGTGAACTCCTGTATTCTAAGTTGTGTCCTCTATGTTCTATCTCCTATGTTCTATTCTATGTCCATCAATCTCTGCAAATCTTCCTTGTTGTTGGCCATTAGCACTATATCATCTGCGTACATTAATGCTCGTAATGCCTGATCAATAAGTTTTTATTGTTTGACTAAAGAGAGGTTGAAGCCCAGTCCACTTCCCTCTAATTTTGCCTCTAATCCTTGTAGGTACATCATGTATAATAAGGGTGACAGGGGGCACCCCTGCCTAAGCCCCCGTTTACCTCTGCAGGCTTGGATACCTGTTTTTCCCACTTTATAACAACCTTGTTACCTTTATAGATGCCCTTTAAAAGATTAGTGACTACATGTTCCATGCCTAGTGTGTCCAGTATTCCCCACAATTCCTCTTGAACCACGCTATCGTACGCTCCCTTGATATCCAAAAATGCTAGCCACAGGGGCCTGTGTTCCTTTTCTGCTATTTCCATGCACTGCGTCAGTGAGAACAGATTGTCTTCCAACCTCCTGTGTTTCCGAAACCCAATCTGCAGTTCCCCCAGCACCCCCTCATCCTCTATCCATGCCTGCAGTCTTTCCTTTATAATCTGCATCGCCAGCCTGTAGACCACTGATGTCACTGTTATAGGACGGTAGTTGTTTATGTCAGCTTTGTCCCTTTTCCTTTATAGATCATGCTCATCCTGCTAAGTTTCCATTCATCGGGAACTTCACCATCGATTATTATTTTGCTCACTGCCTCTCTCAAAGCCTGCTTAGACTTCGGACCTAATGTCTTTATCAGCCTAATGGAAATGCCATCTGGGCCTGTTGATGTACTACTAGGAACCCTTTTCTCAGCCCTTTCCCACTCTCGTTGTGAAAATGAAGCCATTGCACCACTTGATTCGTCCTTGTCTATTGTGGTGCATAAAGTATTTTGTTGAAATTTTTCTGTCACCCTTGTTCTTATGTATTCAATAGCTTCGTCCCCTTCTAGCCTAGCACCTTGGGCTGTAGTTATAAAACTCTGCTCTAGACTCGTCTCATTTTTTAGGGAGTTTAGATGGTTCCCAAATTTCGCAGCTGCCTTTCTATCTTTTTGATGTACTTCTGCCAGCCACTGAGCTCCCTTTCTTCTAATCTTTTCATTGATCAGAAGGGATGCATCCCTTCTACAGCTTAGAAAGGTTTCCCATTTTCTTTCAACATCATCTGTCGGTTCAACCCGCTGCTTAGCATGTCTGTGTTCCCTAGAGGCTTCCTGACGTTTTGCTATGGCTCTCTTAACTTCCTCATCCCACCAACTTTTGGGTTTGTGTCTTCTTTTCCGGGGTGACTTGTCACGCGTCTTAGCAAGCTCTAGCTCAAAGAGTCTAATTAGATTCGTGTATGTCCACACTTTCTTATTATCCTCCGTGATTACTTTCTCAATTTGTTTAGTGGCTATATCAATTTGCCTTTCTAGATAAAAATTCTCCTGTAGTTACTCATCTTGTTTCCTTCCCACTTTCACTGCTCTTCCAAAACTTAGCTTGATACGTTTGTGATCACTACCCAGACTTCTGGAGCCACCTTTATCTATGTGCATTCCTCTGAGCTTATCATACATCCTATTTGACATCAGTGCATAATCTATTGTCGACTGCAGCCTTCCTACCTCCCATGTTATTTGCCCTTCACACTTCTCGGTACTGTTGCAAATGATCAAATCAAGCCTTTCACACATATCCATGATCATTTTGCCTGTCGGGTCGGTATACCTATCTATATCTTCTATGTGCGCATTCATGTCTCCTAGTATAATTATCTCGCACTCTCTTCTTAACTCCTGAATGTCCTTCGATATACACTCTACCATTGCCTGGTTTTCCTCTCTGGCCTTTGCTCCCGTCCACAAGTACACGAAACCAAGGAGTGTCATTTGACCTGTCACTTTCCCTTTTAGCCATAAATGTTCCTTGCACTCCTGCTTGACCCTTTGCCAGTCTGTACTTTTATGAATGAATGCCCCAATACCACCCCCCTTTCTGCTGCCTTCTGTTCTACTACAATATACCCACACGTAGTGCGGATTGTTCGGAGGTTGTTCCATGTCCCTGAGATGTGTTTCTACAAAACCGTATACCATCGGCCTCTCTTCCCTTAGCTGTTCTTCTATCTCTTCCCACTTCAGCCTGTTCCTACCACCCTGCATGTTAATATACCCTATGTCTGAATTGGCTCGGCGCTCGTGGCTACGTCTATTTATGCCCCGGACTCTACATACCTTAGATACTGGTGCCACTTTGGAATCGTGTCTGTCCATACCACCTGCCAAAGAGTCTCTCTGGTTGTTTTCCTCGTTACTAGCTATCCTGCACCCCGAAGGGCCCCCCAAAAAAGCTACTGTGCGTCCTGCAAGTCGCCAACCCACCTCATGACCTAGCCGCCCATCGAAGTGAACTCTGTTTCGTTGAAAACCACCCCACCTATGCACCTCTCTGTTTATTTCCACCACCTCAAAGCCTTTCTCTCGACTCATCCGTTATATCTCTTGGTTTGCGTTGACAACCGCTCTTTGCAGGTTGCTATCACGCACCGGTACCTCCGGTATCGTGCATAACGCTACCTGTACCTTAGGAGAGGTGGCGCGCATTTCATCGACACCTTTCACCAGTGTGGCTGCTAGTCCTGCTGTATCTTCATTTAGGACATCGTTTAAACCGCCTAAAATTATCACGAAATTTTGTGTATCAGCTGTAGTTTTGAGTTTGGCGCTCGCTTGCCTCATGACTGCTTCAAGCTTGCGTCCTGGGAACGCCCCTACTGCAACCCTCTTGTTCCCTCTTACCCTCTCTTTGATGGCTTCTGTGCATCGATTTATATTCGAGTCCCCGGCGATTATCACATGCTGTGACTTTTCAGCGAGAGCGTCCCGCACCTGGGGGCTGCTTGCACCTGTGACGCCGGCTGCTTTGTCCCCTCCCAGCCCCACCACTACCTCGCTGAAGCTGGGCCTTGCGACAGTTGAACCGGCTAAACCTGTTTTTTCCAAACTTGCTTGCTCTTCCTTCTCCACTGTTCTGGTTGCCGGTTCCCTACTGTGTTCTCCGTAGGCCGCTTCTTTGTTCAGCTTCGCTAGTGTTTCCTCGGCGGACTTCAGTATTTCTCCCATTGGCCCGCGTTTTCTCTTGCTCTGTCGCCAACTCAGTCTCGAGCTCGGCGATTCTCATCAGCAGTTCACTCTGGGCAACCATGATTTTCTCCATTTTTTCCTCGACCTCACATTGCCTACACTTCGCGTCAGCCTCTTCTCCCTCCGCTTCTACGCTTGGGTCCACTTTCAAACCCATTCCACATCCTGAACACTTTACAGTCTTTTTAACCATGTCTTTCTGACACCAATTGTCCCTATACTCGATCATTACTAAACTCAAGCCCTGCACTACAAAAAAGAAAGTCTAAGCTCTACTACAAAATTCTAAGCCCTACTACGGGAGTTATCGCGTCCCTTGTGGCCAGCAGACAGTCATCGTCCTGCATTCCGGTGGTCCTGCTTCCTTGTTGGCGAGGGGGTCGCCGGCCGCGGGGTGGGTAACAATAAGGTATTCGGGGAACGCACGAAGTTCTAGCCCAACAACCACCTACAAAATAGCAAAGGCAAAACAGCTCGTTATTTTTTTCTTTTGCTTCTTTTCTCGTCCTGAATAATTCGCCTGTGTGCCTTGGGCATAAGCTCACAAGTACACTAATGCCATGCATGACTGTTTAGTACCGTGCATCGTTCATTCATACCTTTTTTTGCAAGAATGTCACTCTGTTATATTGCATGTTGAGACGCACGAACTGCTCTGTCAACCTGCATCTAGTCCTATGTTTACCAGCAGACATGTGTGGAACTATAGTGTGCTTTGCTTCAGAAAGTTTTCGCGCATTCACATCTCGGCTCGTTGGTCTAGGGCATTCTTTCGTCGGCACTCACGCGCGTCGGACGCAGGAATCATGTGCTCCGTAGGAGCGGCGTTTGCGGCACATACTAGCCGCGGTAACAGGATGACCGAAGACCAAGACGCAGGATATGAGATCATTTTGCCACCACTGCCCAAGGGACGCGTCGCGCAAAACACCGTGTTTTTACACGGTGATGTGCGCGGCAGACCGTATCGAGTCGAAGATTTCCGAGACGCGCTCGGACCTACAGGACTGCTGCCGGAGGTGTTGGCACTGGGGGCCTACCAGATAAATCATGTCTGGGCAGTCACCATGAACAACGCGGACGCTACGAAACGCTTGCTGGATGTGAAGGAGCTAAAAGTCAAGGGCCGACGCTGCATCATCGTAGACCCCCAGGATCAGCAGGTGCGGCTGCGTCTTCATTGGCTGCTGTACGGCGTCAACGATGAAGACGTGCGAACGGCGTTGGCGGCATTTGGCAAGGTCGTACAAGTCACAAGGGAGCATTGGCGTGTTCAAGGTGTCAGCGATAAGGGTTCAACCACACGGACTGTGCTTCTTAAGCTCAAGAGTGGCGTGAAGGTTGAAGATCTCCCCCATCAAATCAGGATGGCTGGTGAACTGGCACTTGTGGTTGCACCTGGTCGGCCAATGCAGTGTCTGCGCTGCCAAGGTACCGGCCATGTTAGAAGAGAGTGTAAGGTACCCCGATGCTCGCGTTGTCGGCGGTTCGGCCACAGCGAAGATGCGTGCATGCGCACGTACGCATCGGCTATCGGATCAGCCGAAGGTGATGACACGGCAGAGTTGGTGATGGACGTGACCGAGGCTGAAGACGCGGCGAAAGGCGCAGGCGACGCGGTGAACCCAGAAGCTTCAACAGGTACAGTCACACCGACTGGTGGTGATGAACCAACAGCCAAAGCAGACATAGCATCTGGGGAGGTGGTTACTCAAGAGCCAGCTGGCCAAACCGAAGAAGGCTTCACAAGCACCTCATCGAAGGAGCCTGAGCCGGTGGAATTAACCGAACTTCCAGTGTCGTCCGAGAGCATCAGTGGTGGGGCGCCAAGCAAAAGACCCCGCGAGCAGTCTGCAGGACGGCGTGAGGCGTCCAGCGAAAAGCAAGAAGAGGGGGCCACCTGCGAAGGCGACTTCGTTCAGACGCAGCAGCACGAGGCTGCGTCCCAACCCGGTATCGGACAAACAGTGGCCACCTTTGTCCTCCAGTGGCACGGGTCCACCTGGAGGCTCCGAAGATGTCTAGCTCTATGCTAGACGCCGAAGGTAAGCACCATGCCCCTGGCTAACTTCTTCACTGTGTAGACATGTATGTTGCACCGAAACTTAGAGTGGCAACGTTAAATGTTCGAGGTCTCGCCGCCAAGTGGAAGCAGAGCCAAGTCTACAGGCTACTTGTGGATCATGATCTGGATGTACTAGCTGTACAAGAAACAAAAGTAGACGGTGTGGAGGAGACCCGGGGCATGGTGCTGAGGTTTACGGCGCGTTACCACGCTATTGTAAGTCAAGCAATAGGCACGTCTGCAGGCTGCGTTTTGTTCATTAAGAAGTTACCGGGTCTGGTAGTGCAAGATACCTTCGCTTGCCCATCTGGTAGATTGGTTTACTGCGATTTTGTATTCAATGAATGTCAGTGGCGTATAGTGTGTATTTATGCACCAACCATTTGTGAGGAGCGATCACTTTTTTTTTCAAACCTAAAGCAGCACTTCACTTTGGAAAAGAAGTCTGTATTACTTGGTGATTTTAAACTGCGTCCTCAAAGGGCGAGATCGAGCAAATGGACGCGCCAATTACGATAAAAGTAGTAGGACGCTAGCGGACGTAGTTACTCAATTCGAGTTAGAAGACGTGGGCAGCTGTATGGAGGGAACGCGGGAGGTGCGTTTCACACATTTTCAGGGGAATAGCCATGCGCGCCTTGATCGCATTTACGTGTCGCTTGAATTAATAGCCCACTGCAAGACATATGCTGTTTACCCAATACACTTTAGCGATCATTGTTTAGTTAAATGTGATATCGGAGAGAAAACACAAGGTGGAACTTTCTCATGGGAGCTGTGTAAAATGAATTCTACTTTGATCACTGACGAATATTTCTTAGATCAGGTTATGAACTGCATCAATGATATAAAAATGGATGATGGAGCTAAACTTGCAGAACAATGGGAAGAGTTCAAGCAGCGAATAAAAATAAAAGCTATTGATCGTTCTTGCGCATTGAGTTATGAAAGGAAAAAGAAAGAAAAAGAACTCCGAAAGACTTTGGAAAGGCTAATAGACTTGGAGTGCAAACAACCGGGAGAATATAAAATTGACATACGCAATATTAAGCAGAAACTTGCACTGCATGACGAGGAACGCTACCGCGGTGCACTCGTCCGTGCTAGGGCTGAGGCTTTAGCGGCTGGAGAGACGCCAACCAAAAGAGCGTTAGGGGTGGAGAAAACGAACGCTCGACGGAATCATATCGAAAAAATAGAGAAGGATGGTCACGAAGTAACTGATACGGACAGCAGTTTATCCGTATTTTCAAGTCATTTTGAAAACCTTTTTGCGTGTAGACAGGCAAACCTAGAAAGATTTAAAGACGAATATTTAGGACGCATGCCGCAAGTGAGTGAGAAGTGAAAACCGCTTTGGAATTATCTATATCTGCATCGGAAGTTGAACGGGCGATTGATAAGTTAAATCCTGGGAAATCTCCAGGACCAGATGGTCTTTGTGCCAAGTGGTACAAATGTTTTAAAAGCGAATTGTCTTCAATACTCGCGGGCGTTTTTAATGAGGCATATGAGGAAAAGAAATTACCACCATCTTTTGGTGAATCGCGCACCGTTCTGATTCCGAAAACAGACGAGGTTGAAAAGCTCAGGCACGTCACAGCGTACAGGCCAATCGCACTGACAAACGTAGACTACAAAATATTAATGAAAATTTTGGCGGCCAGACTTCAGTCAGTAATAAAAGATATCGTCGGTCCACACCAAACGTGTGGAATAAAAGGTCGGTCCATAGTTACAAACGTTCATAAAATGCGATCCGTGCTCGAATATGTTGACACCTGTCATGCTCGTGTGGCCATACTCCAGTTGGATATGGAGAAAGCGTTTGATTGCGTTTCCCACGCTCTTTTGTTTGCAGTATTGAAGCACATTAATGTTGGTAAGATAATTATTGACGGAGTAGCCATGGCATATCGGAACGGTAGTACGAGACTAATTATCAACAAGACATTGGGCCCCCCCATAAGAATCGAGCGCTCAATGCGTCAAGGTTGCCCTGTTAGTCCTCTTTTGTTTTGCATCTATATTGAAACTTTACGTCAGTCGATATTGCAGAATGACATCATTAATGGATTTAGAGTACAATCATCAGAGGTCAAATTACTCGCATACGCTGATGATGTTGCGATTTGTAGCACTTCCTATGACGGTATTGAAGAATCAATCAGAGTCTCTAAATCTTTCGCCGAAGTTACAGGAAGCCATATAAACTGGGGTAAATGCCTCGGCTTCTGGCATGGATATTGGCCTTCAACACCAGAATTTTTTGCAGCCATTAAATGGACAAGAACGCCAGTTAAATATCTCGGAGTACCGCTCGAGTCATACAAAAGTACTGATGAATATTGGACAGAGCAAACGAAAGAAATTAAAGAGAAAGCGAATAGGTGGAATGCAACCTATCTGTCCATGTTTGCTAGGGCTACTGCATGCAACTGGTTTTTTGTGTCTAAGCTGTGGTATGTTATGCAAGTGCTGTACTGTTCCCGGGTCAATGTGCAAAAATTACATCGGGTGTTTGCAGTATTTGTGTGGGGCTCTAAATGGGAAAGGTGCAGTCGCACGAATTTGTTCAGACGGGTGAAGTGTGGAGGCCTTGGGCTAGGACATCTGTTTATCAAGCAGTTAGTAAATAGGTTTTTCTTTTTTCGCGAGGCAAGAGATCCTTCCTATTAACAGTGTGTCAAACAAAACTAAGTAGACTGTTGCCCGAGTTTGTTGTGAGCACTCATGCTACCACACGGGCTGTGCAAGGATACATGAAGGAAGTTGTGGCCAGCGTGCGGTTTTTGTGTGTTCGGTTTTCAACTGACTACCCGTGGTCTGTTGGAAAGAAAAAACTGTACAAAGATTTATGTGACACGATGCTTCCCGTCCCACTGTACAGAGCGCTATATACAGCACGCAAGGGTCAGAACGTACTTAAACGAGTAAAAAAAATGCCAGCAGCTCCAAGCGCGAAAACGTTCTTTTTCAAGTTACACACTGGAACACTTCCTGTAAGAACCTTCCTAGAGGAGCGGGGGTTTTATATGCCTTGGGGATCTCACTGTCGAATCTGTAAGAAACCGGAAACTATTGACCATGTTTTTCTGCACTGTTGGGAAGTAGTTTATTTTTGGGACGTATTACAAAGGACAATCAAAAAGAGTTCCCGTTAGACCCTCATGGGATCAGGTATTTGGCAATAGAGAATGAGGATGGATTACCTTTCGACTTTATCATGATGACTGCCTTGCACAGTATATGGCGCTCTAGAATGGCTGGATTTCATTGTGACCCAGACAGAAGACCAGCAAGAGAGTATTTCAAAGAAAGCATCTCAAGATTACTCGAGGTAGTAAGAACAGACGAATGTGTACCTTCATGGGTAGAAAGGGTAGAAGCCCTACTGACCATGAAGGAATTCTAGGACGTGATGTGTTATAGTAATGCTTGACGGGCTTAGTTATTTTTAAGTTTATTGTATTGTTCGTTGTGAATTGTAATATATTTATCTTAGCAACCCGTTTGTGATGTTGAACCGGAAATAAAGAAAAAAAAAGCTCGTTGGTCTAGGGGTATGATTTTCGCTTCGGGTGCGAGAGGTCCCGGGTTCAAATCCCGGACGAGTCCGATAATGTTTTTAATTCTTTTTTATCTTGAATGTATAGTTCTTTTTGTTTATTTTTGTTTCTTGCACATGTTATGCACATTAGGAGACATCGCCAATGCTATAAATCGTAACCTGTATAAGCTAAAAAAATTCGCCAAACATATTTGATGTCAAAAAAAAGAGAGGCTGATTTGGGCAGCTATCATTTTACTCAAGCCAAATCAGATTATCATTAACAAGCTCGTGTAAAATAACCGTATGCCCCGCCGTGGTGGTCTATTGGCCAAGGTACTCGGCTGCTGACCCGCAGGTCGCGGGATGTAATCGCGGTTGCGGCGCATGCATTTTCGATGGAGGCGACAGTACTGTAGGCCTTTGTGTAGGCCTTTGTGCTCAGATATCTGTGCACGTTAAAGATCCCAATGTGGTAGAACATTCCGAAGCCCTCCACTACGGCGTCTTTCCTAATTATGTGGCGGTTTTGGGACGTTAAGCCCCATATATCAATCAATTATCATTGAAATCACCCTAAAACTGTAAAAGTATACCACGTTTGGCAATTTCAGACTCTTCAACCTTTGCGTTTAAACGTGAGAGTAGCTTCGAATGCCGAGTAGGCTGTTTATAAAGATGTCAATATTACTCCTTAAAAGTAAATAATTTACATTGCAAAACAGAGCAGGTTGAAAGTAAGGGACTCTTATCACCTGTATTACTTTTGAAAGCGAATGAAATTACAGCGAAATTACGTTAACACATAGGCCATGAAGACACAAAATGATGAAATGCTGCGGGATGACATCATCCAGCCGTCCAAGAGTCAATGGGTGTCCCCCGTGGTGTTAGTGAAGAAAAAGGATGGGACCCTACGTTTCTGCGTCGATTATCGCCGCCGGAACAAAATGACAAGAAAGGACATGTATCCTCTCCGACGAATAGACGACGCACTTGATCGGCTCCATAACGACAAGTACTTTTCGTCAATGGACCTCATGACTGGCTGTTGTCAAATCCAAGTCGACGAAAGAGACCGAGAGAAGACGGCGTTTATAACACCAGATGGCTTCTTCGAGTTTAAGGTGATGCCCTTCGGCCTTTTCTCGGCGCCTGCAACTTTTCAACGCGTTATGGATACAGAACTGGCAGGATTGAAGTGGCAGACTTGCCTTGTGTACTTGAACGACGTCGTCGTGTTTTCCTCGAGTTTCGACGTGCATCTTTGGCGCCTTAAAGCTGTACTTCAAGCCATCAAGAAGTCCGGACACGCACTCAAGCCAGAAAAATGCAGATTTGCCTAAGATGGAGCTCTTGTTTCTGGGGCACGTGATTAACAAGTCTGGAGTTGGTCCCGATCCACGGAAAACAGCCGCCATCGCCGACTTCCCACCGCCCACTGACAAGAAGGCGGTGCGCCGATTTCTGGGCCTGTGCGCCTATTATAGGCGGTTCGTGAACAACTTCGCCCACATCACCGATCCACTCACTAACCTTACCAAGGTCGACGTGGAGTTCAAGTGGGAAACGCCGCAGGAACACGCTTTCCCGGAGCTTAAACATCGCCTCCAGACGCCTCTGTTACTTGCCCATTTCGACGAATTCGTCGAGACAGAAATACACACTGACGCAAGAAGCGTAGGTCTTGGCGCCGTTCATGTGCTGAGGACTGACGGACTTGAAAGGGTTATTAGTTACGCCAGCCGATCGCTATCCAAAGCAGAAGCCAATTATTCCACAACAGAAAAAGAGTGCCTCGCCATCATCTGGGCTACGTCGAAATTTCGCCCCTACCTCTATGACAGGCCCTTCAAAGTTGTGAGCGACCATCACGCCTTGTGTTGGCTAGCCACCTTGAAGGACCCTTCAGATCGCCTCGCACGATGGAGCCTGAGACTTCAAGAGTATGATATTACCGTCGTTTACAAGTCCGGCAAGAAACACTCCGACGCCGACTGTCTCTCTCGTGCGCCTGTCGACCAACCACCACCCGACGACCCGGACGATGACTACTTCTTCGGAACGATAACTACCGACGACTTCGCTGAACGACAGCGGGCCGACCCGGAACTTAAGGCCCTAATAGAATACCTCGAAGGCAGGACCGCCGATGTTCCGAAGGTATTCAAGCGCGCAGTTGCGTCGTTCTTCCAACGAAATGGTCTTCTCCAAAAGAAAAACTTTTCACCGCTTCGAGCCAAGTACCTCCTTGTGGTGCCTTCAGCTCTGCGACCAGAACTCCTGCAGACCCTGCACGACGATCCGACGGCAGGGCACCTCGGTGTTTCTCGCACGCTCGCAAGGATACAAGAAAGGTACTATTGGCCACGTCTTACCACCGACGTCACTCCTTATGTGAGAACATGCCGGGACTGTCAGCGACGCAAGACACCCCCGACAAGGCCAGCGGGACTTCTGCAGCCAATTGAACCACCTCGCCGACCTTTCCAGCAGATTGGTATGGACCTACTGGGACTGTTCCCGACGTCGGCTTTCAGAAACAAATGGATCGTGGTAGCTACCGACTACCTCACCCGCTACGCCGATACAAAAGTCCTACCAAAATGCAGTGCATCCGAGGTAGCTAAGTTCTTCATCGAAAATACCGTCCAATGTCATGGCGCCCCGGAGGTCCTTATCACCGACAGAGGAACGGCATTTACTGTGGACCTAAGTCGAATGATCTTGGCATACAGCCAGACAAACCACCGCTGGACGACAGCGTACCACCCACCGACCAACGGCCTCACCGAGCGGCTAAACAAGACAATCGCCGCCATGCTGGCAATGTACGTCGATGTCGAACACAAGACGTGGGACGCCATTCTTCCGTACCTGACCTTTGCACACAACACGGTGGTCAGGAGACGACGCAGATATCTCCATACAAATTGGTCTAAGGAAGGAGCCCGGCAACGACGCTCGATGCCATGTTACCCAGCGTCACCGACGAAGAAAACCTCGATGTGAGTGAGTACTTTCAACGCGCCGAAGAAGCCCGACAACTCGCGCGTCTCCGTATCGAGAATCAACAGACGACCGACAGCCACCGTTAAAACCTTCGACGACGCTTCGTGGAATACCAGCCCGATGAACGCGTTTGGGTGTGGACACCGATACGCCGACGTGGACTAAGTAAAAAGCTTCTGCGACGGTACTTCGGACCGTACAGGGTGGTTCGACATCTCGGCCCACTTGATTACGAGGTTGTCCCCGACGGCATCCCGAACTTTCAACGACGCCGATTGCGACCTAAATTCGTCCATGTCGGGCGCCTCAAGCCGTTTCATGCGCGTTAACAAACTGAAGTGTTTTTTGGTATTATTATTGTATCGTAATTTATTCATTGTATTTTCTTGCATTATTGTTGTGGTGGTGGTTGTGATTAGAAGGAAGAGGAAAAAGGCACCTAATTTCTGTCTGCCTCAGTGGCGACATGGCACAGTGCCTTATAAGGGGGGGGGGGGTAAGGAGGGATAAAAAGAATTGAAGTAAATAGATGAAGAAATAGAGATGCAAGCTACGGAAAATAAAAGGCGATAAGAAAGTGGGATCTGGTCGAAGCAGTCCAAGGGTGGGGCACCAGAATGCGAGAGCTGCACGGCGTCAGAAGACCGCGCAGGGCGAACCAGTCAGCAGGAGCTACGCTGGCGTCGGAGATCGCGAGGACACGTCCGTCCAGCTTGAAATCCTCTGAGCGAATCATTGTTGTACCTTCATCTTTAGTTAAAGCATCGGGACGATGCCTTTTTCAGAGGGGGGGGGCAATGCCACGTTCCATTTCTCAAGTTTTGTTGTCGCCCCAACACAGTACACAATTCTCCGCGCAAACCGCACCTGCCGTTTTCGAGAAGCTTCCGGACTTTGGTAGATCATTTCGGTAAGATCATGCCCACTCGGCGAACTGTACAGGTTAGTCTGGAACCTACGCCACCGCCAGCGATAACGCTAGTACATTCGATGGCATGAGTATAAATGCCGACGCACTTCACCGCTTGTCATTAGTTGATCGACAGCCGACGCTCCGTATACTGATATCTGTGCAAGACTGCTGCTGTAATCGGACTTTCCGTTTACCGGGCACAGGTTCGCCCAAATAAACAGTTAAATCCAGACACAAAGTATCCTGTCTTCGGCCACGTCACGACCCCCGTGACAATATTACGGGCTGGCAGCTGACAAATCATCCCTCACATATCACCTGAAGGCATTAGGTTGCCACAACGAGACCCCTGCTATGAATGAATGAAAGAAGGATAACATTAAGGGCGCGTTCTCTCCATTAGGCAATATAATGAGAACTGACAATTATACGAAAAAAAAGTATAGGGGCTAATAATACGTTTCTTAATGGACGTCTTTAGGAACACATGCACAATGTACGTAAGTTAATCGGTAGGTATTTAAAGATTGTCAGGGTTGTGGGTACCGGCCTTTTTTTCAATCACACACGTGTGCTCGCAAAAAAAACAAATAGGACATTGCGCAAAATCATAGACCAAGAAATCTTGAAACGTTATCAAAAATGAATGCAGCTTCGCTTGCTCTTTTGAGCCAACAAAGCAAAATTTTAACGCAAAGCAAGCGATATCGATGATGGGTTGCTGTTTTCCTTGACTGCATTTTTGAATAGCTCGTCTGCTATTTTTTTTTCTCCTGTTGAATGTACGTACATATTAGTGTGACTGGAAATTAAAAGCCAGTTGTAACTTCAGTAGTCTATGCTTTTCCTCGTTGTTTGTCTCTGTACCACGTTCTATGAAAATTTGAAATTAGAGTACAACTAGAAGCTCTTGAATCGAATGTTGGCATTATCAGTCTATCGTGATCAACAGAATGAGCATGGTGAATCCAAAATGGGACGGGGGCAAAGTGGCAAAACGGCGACAGTATCAAAGCTGCACGAGACAAATATGATCGATAGAATTTTCATGTTGGCCGTCAAAGCCATTCACTATGCAGAGGCAAAGGTTCATTGGCACTTTTGTTGAAGGCACTCTCGGGAATTAAAAACGTGCGTGAAGCTTCGTGAAAATATTACATTAGGCAGTATTGTTGGTAATTTTTACCTCCAGACTTCCAACCCCTTCCATGTTGCTAGGTGCTATGTAGAGGGCTTTCGATTACAACGACTTGCAGTCGATTTTTTCTTCCTACAGACATCAGTGGAAGTTTTCGGTACTTCCGAAAGTACCACGGCAAGCTCAATTGTTAAATGTCTCATAACCTTGTGTTATTGTTCAATAAAGGACTGAGGGCTCGCTGAGCTATTTCAAGCTCAACATTTCCTGGGCTAGCAAAATTTATCGTCGTCGCTTCATATAAGGTGGTACGTGTAACTCTGGGTACGTGTATTTCACTGAAAATGACTCATACAAAAGAGTGTTTTGATGGTCTCCAGCAAGTCGGCCCCCTACACCCGCGATAAAAAATTTACTGCATGTGGACTGGCGCTGGTGCAATGAATCTCGCTTACAAGAAAAAAATTTTAAACGGACAGCAGAGCTGAACTGCCTTGCGCTTCGCCGGACGGACGGCGTGACCGTGCCGTGGTAGCAAGTGGTGGCGCTGCGGTCACCAGCACCCACGCGGCCGTGAAGTTGGCTTTTCCTTAAACGGGACGCTTTTTGCTCACGTGAGCGCGCTCAGTGAATGGGGGCGCGAGCGGCGAGTTCTGTTGGAGGAGCAACTCTGCTACCTAAAGGTATCATATACAGTAACTCTAGTTCAATCTACCTTCAAGCGCCCTCTCCGTTTCCATGGACATTTGCTCAATAATTTGAAATGACTGCGTAAGTCTCTGTGGAATACTCGTTGTTTCAAATGGGACATTTTAGGGCTAAGTACTTCACACTTTCGTTTCCAGTCGTTAGTTCCGGTCATGTCATAATTACGGCTCCAGCACTTCGGTCGGAGTCAAGCTTGATATTTCGTGATCAGATTCGTCTCGACATGCCTTGGTTATTTCGAGCAGCCTTGTAGCTATCCTAATAAGGCTTCATACCATGATTGAATTCGTGAGTGATAAAAGTCGAAGTTCTCATGAAATAGAAGAAGAAGAAATTCAGGGCTAGCCAATGTATACAGTTACAATGTATACAGAACGAGGTTGGCACGAGCGGTGATCGGCCAGATCCCTGGGTTTTCGATTTTGGCCGGTGACGACCAGAACGAGACGCTGCACGGACGCGTTCTGCGTTGATCCTGTTCTGCGCTGCTGCTCACGGGTTGGAACGGCTTGAACGACGGGCGGCGGGATTGCACTTGAGTTTAACGTTTGCTTCTTTGTTGTTTTAGTGCTTTTTTGGCAGTTGTTTGTGGTTTGTGCCATATGATTTTCTGAGTTCGAGCGACTCAGGCTATCTAGATGTCGGTTTCTTCGCCTGGCCAAGGGCCTTCTCCTTGGCTAGCATCTATACCGGTCAAGGATTGGCCGATTGATTCTTTTCTTTGCAGTGGGGTTATTAACGTCCCCGTGGCTCTGGTACCGACCAATGGAGGTACGATACCTATGAAGAACCCGAAGATGATTCAGATGGAGCTTCGGAAAGCCACAACACACTCTCAAAAGATCATTGAGGTCCGGCATTTCGGTCGTGGTGGTATTTTGTGCTGCTCCGCCGATCAGGAGTGCGTCCGAGAGCTTCTCAACTGTTCCGAATTTGCAGCACAGCCGGTGAGCCCGTTTATACCAGCGCATCTGGCATGTTCGAAAGGCATAGTCCGCGGTGTAGATACGAGCCTGACCCCTGCAGAAATTCTTGAGTTATTTTCAGTAGCAGGTGCAGTGTCAGTATACAGGTGCACGCGTCTGGTTGACAATAAAAATCACCTACCGAATCTGGTCATAGTAACCTTTGCGGGAACGATAAGACCATCTGAAATTAAAGCTTGGCCTCTTATCTATAAGGTAGAGCCTCTATCCCCTAAGCCACTGCAGTGCTTGAATTGTTGGAGGTATGGGCACAGCGTGAAAGGGTGCAGATCAACTGCCAGATGTCGACTATGCGGAGAAAATCACGACAGCCGTAAGTGCAACTCGACGGAAGAGAAGTGCTGTTTATGTCATGAAGCGCATCCTGCAACTCTTCAGATTGTGAGGCGAAAGAACGAGAAGTTAAGCTGCTGGAAATTGTGGAACGCAGGCGTTGCTCCCGGAGGGAAGCTGTGACTGAATTACAAGAACGCTCGAAAGGTTACGCAAGCGTAACAGCACGACATACCACTGCTATGGATGCATCGTTAGCAAAATATATAGCAGAGGCTGTAGAGAAGGCAACGGAAAAGGCGATGGAGCGTCTTGCCAGCAGTATTATTGGAGTCGTGGCTGAACTGTTAACATCTCAGTTGACCCAAATCATTGCTTCAGTGTCTATGAAAAATCAGACTTCACAGGATTTCGAGGTTCAAATTGTGCCGGGACAGAAGGTCCGATAGCTCCTACACGATGCGCATCTCCTAAAGCAGGACCCTCCAATAAGATACTGCGGGCAGATCTAGAAACCTTATCAGATGACACTGATGAATTTACAGATATGGATGCGGAATCTCATAATTTCTTGAAGCGCGCCAGATCTCCCCTATCGAAAAAGTCTTCACAGAAATCAAAATCTAAAAAGTTCCTGTCAAAGAAAGACGCTTTGGAGAACCTCTCCAAAAAAGACTTTTTGAAGAAAGATCTTTTGGATCAAGCAGTCTCTGCGGCGGGTTTATAGAGTCAAAATAGGCTCCTTAAAAGTATTACAGTGGAATTGTCGATCAATAGGGTCGGCTACCACAGATTTATCGTGTATTTCTTCGCAAATTTCCCCAGATATTATTACTTTACAAGAAACTTGGCTTACAAACGGACAAAATTTTACCTAAAAATTATCGCTTATTTCGTTTAGACAGACCTAGCAGAGGTGGTGGACTTGCCATTTTTATATCAACTAAATTTAGTCATAGAGCGAAGATTAACTACCTGTGCATGGATTCTAACTATGAAATTATGGTATTAGACATCACTCTGCCAGGCTGTTCCCCTTTTTCTTTTGCTAACGCATACTTTCCGGTAGGAGTACAGGACACAAGATGCTTAGATGCAATGTTAGCTTCCTGCAGGAAGGATGTAATATTACTGGTGACTTTAATTCACACCACGTGTCTTGGGGTTTCAAGACTGATGTAAATGGAAGGCGCTTGTGGGAATGGACTGTTGATAATAACTTATCTTGTGTAAATTTCCCCACTGTTACGTTATTAGGAGACAATCAAAGTCGGCGATAGATCTGACCTTTTGCAGCTCCTCACTAAACATTTCGTCGTGGAAAACATTAGATTGCGCAACAAACAGTGATCACCTTCCTATTAGCTTTGATATTAACTTTCCCGGGATATTTCTAACTGGTAAAATTGGCTCGTTTGTAAATTATGAGCGTTTACAAAAAGACTTGAAGCCTACTTTGGTTCTTCGCAAGGACATGCAGGAAGACATTCGGGCTATGAGTCTGTGTGCGGTACTGAAAAGAGCAATAAAAAAGTCAACTTTTTCAATAACTTCAGGCACAGGCGGGTCGTTTAGCCCATGGTGGAACGCTGATTGTACGAGGGGGTATAGAAAACGAAAAGCGGCGTGGAAGCAACTTATCCACAACCAATGCCCAAAAAACTGGTGTGACTATAAATACGTGGCAGCAGATTTTAAACGCACAGTACGCAAAGCAAAAGATGACTATGACACTAACAAATTTAGCTATCTTTCAAAACCATACAACAGAAAGGCGCTTTTTAGATTTTTGCGTTCCAGAAAAATGATACCACCATCAGACAATAGTGATTCTACAATTCTATCGCCTAGCGAACTCACTGAAATCTTAGAACATGTTGCTAAAGGATTAGAAGAAAGATTCAGATCAACAATGCCAAGACACATAGTAAAGCCAATTGCAGGGGAGGAGTTCAACGAGGTGACATTAGCGGAACTAGCGGGTGTAGTGAGGCACTTACCTCCTACAGCACCTGGACCAGATGGAGTAACTTCAGCAATGATAAAAGTACTATATGACATTTCCCCACATGAACTCTGTAATATGGTTAATTACTCTTTGAAAACTTCTTGGATACCGGCGGATTGGAAACTTTCCAAAATAATTCCGATACTTAAAAAACAGGCGCTTGGGTATACACTTGACAATGTGAGGCCAATTTCTCTTACATCTAATTTGGTTAAACTAACTGAAAGAGTTTTGAATGCACGTGTAATAAAATACATTGAGGAGAAATCAATATTGAACCCCAGTCAATTGGCTTTAAATCGGGATGCTCCATATGGTGTGCGCACGCGGATTTGGAGAGTCGTATACAGTTGGCTAGGCGTAGAAGAGAGTATTGTGCATTAGTTACTCTGGATTTGGCCAAGGCGTATGACAAAGTGGAGCATAAAATACTAATAGAGCAGATGGAAAGGTCACACTTACCAAAATACATGACATCATGGGTAGCAGAGTTTTTAAGGGAGAGAGAGTTTTATTGCTTTCAAAGGGGTTGTTTTTCTAACAGATATCGACAATACCGTGGCGTACCACAAGGTGCAGTGCTCTCACCGGTGTTGTTTAACATCTTCCTCAGTTCTATTCCAACACATAGCGATATTCATTTATATGTTTATGCAGATGACATGCTTTCTTTGCGACAAACAGTGATCTGCAATTACTTTATCAGACATTACAGAATTACCTAAACATGATAGAGGAATGGCTTCAAAAAATTGGAATGTCTCTAAATGTAAACAAAAGCGCGCTTCTAGCGTTCTCTTTCAGGGATCCTGTCAACATCTCCTTGATGTATGGCACAGAGCAGATTCCCCAGGTGGATCACTTAAATACTTAGGCATCATATATAACAGCTCGTTAAATTGGAAAAGCCACATCGATCACATTGCGTCCAAAGCAACACGAGCCATGGGTGGTTACGCAAGCTCAGCAACATAAAAAAGGGGTTGCGAGAAATACATTGGTAATGGTCTATAAAATGTACATTCGTCCTATAATGGAATTCGGCTGTGTCTTATTTTCGGGCAGTGCGACATATAAAATGAGACCGCTAATACTATTAGAAAGGGAGGCTTTACGACTGTGCCTTGGACTGCCCAAGTTTGTTGCTAACATGTGCTATACATGGAAGCGCGTCTACCGTCATTGTTGAATAGATTCAAAATGCTTACTATCCAAACATTTTTAAAACTATACACTGTGCCCCAGAGAGCATCATTTTATGCTTTTATTAAAGAACCAAGTTTATTTTTTTGAAACTTGGTGGTCACGGTTCCACTGCCCACAGATCTTGTTCGTTCAAGCGCTGCTAGAACCACTGAACGTCAAATCAAACTATTTTCACAACAAGAGACGTTAACTTAGATCTTAAGATAGAATTTGAGAATATTTATCCCTCTAACGCAAAGCAAATGCCATTTCAATATTTAAATGATCGGCTGCAGGATTACTTGGCGCATGTGAACTTGAACAACATAATTGCGACCGATGCATCCGTATCAAATGAAAAGGCTGGGGCAGGTATCTTCTCACGTTCCCTTGACTGGTCCTTTTCGGTTAGACTCCCAGATTACACACCAATATTCATGGCAGAATTATTTGCTATTGTACTGGCACTACGGAAACTTCCTTTGGGCGAGTCGGAAGCAGTCGTAATTACAGATTCTTTTCAGTATGTGCTGCTCTGTCTTCAGGAGCCAACTTAACACTTATGCACATGTTTCGACAACTCATACCGACAAACGTGAAAAAACTGCAGCTCTATGGGTACCAGGTCATCGTGGCATATATCTCAATGAGATGGCGGATGCACTAGCCACAGTATCTCTTAACGGTCCCATTATCCCGGTTTTGCCTGATACAGCTTACGCGACAGCAATAAGGTTTAGAAACCTCTGTTGCGTGAATACGACTGCTACTTATTGGATAAATATCGAGATTTCGCACATCTAAGATGCCGCTGGAATAGACAGTGGTGTGCAACACGGCACTTGGAAGTTACTTTACAAGATTGCGTTGCAGAATTTCCTCAACTGAATTATTATTTGCATAAAGTTGGTCTAAAGGCGTCACCTTTATGTCAGACTTGCGAAGAAATGGAAACGATTGATCACTTCTTTTGTTCTGTCGCCGGTATTCTCATCAGCGGAAAAGATACCTGGTAGCTCCACTTGAAAAATTGGGATTAGAATTAAATGTGGCAGTAATTTTGTCGTTTGGCAGCATTAAATTCGGTTTATAGCCACAGGGACGTCTGCTCTGCGGTATTTGAATACATAATGAAACAAAGCGATTGCCTTGTTAATCTGCCTATATATATATATTATATATATATATAGATATATTATATCTATATATATATATATATATATATATATATATATATATAGTATCATTTTAGACCCACCATTACCTCTGTCTCAAATCGCATCTGATGGCCTGCATCGTTCCCTGCCTCAAATATACTCCTTTTTCGATTTTCGTCTTTTATTTCTATATTTTTTTTTCAGACCAAAATTACGTTTCTTTGAAAAAACCATTAGCCTTTTAGTTAAAATCCTGCCGCCCGGTTCTTGGCCGATCCCCCTTTGTGGGTGTGCGCCAGAGTGTGAAGGATCATCATCATCATCAT